>BSBN01001580.1:1800000-2084927 GCA_027924645.1 Cunninghamia lanceolata | reverse complement strand
TTGATGTACTTGAGCTTAGATTTATGCTTTCTGTTGAATTTCACTAGGTTTTACACTAGATTCATATCTAGGGTTGCATCCTACGGGTGTTGTAGTGGATTTTGTGCCTTAGTGGATTGTTATCAGATATATTCCTCACTGCCTTCTAATAAATTCCTTACAACACCTTTTCATTTAATCGATTGCATTAAAAATTTGATGAAAATTGCATGATTTAAGGGTTTTTCACTAGCTTTTCATTGCTTATCTTCACAAGACTACTCTTCAAGCGTGTTGTACAGAATTTGTGACTTTATCAGACTTATATCAGACCTATTGACTTCTTCCCTCAGTCACATCCTTTACAACACCCTTTTTTGACACTTTTGCATTGAAATTTGATCGAAAATTGCATGTTTTTAGGCTTTTTCACTAGGTTTGACTAGTCAACTCACTACAAACACTCTAAAGGTGTGTTGTGTTTTATTTTTTATCACAAGGTGACTGACTACATAGTTATTATCTGATATCCATCATAAAATTTCACACGACACCCTTTCTATCAGTTGTTTCCATGCTTTTATTGTGAAAAAATTGCATATTTTGCTTGATTTTTACTAGGGTTTGACTTGCAAACTTGTTAAACTTGCATGGCATGCATGTTGTGAAGGATATTATTTATCTAATTGACTGATATCCCTGTCATACTATTATTCACATCTTAAATTTCATTACAACACTCTTTATTTGGACATTTACATTCACATTTTGTGAAAAATTGCATATTTTTGCATAATTTCACTATTTTTTGGACTTACAATCATTTAGGATTGCATTCAAGAGTGTGTTGTGAAGCATATATCTGATTGAAAGGACTGATATTTCTATTATTTACTTTTGTACCTCATAAATTGATCACAACACCTTTTCTTTACATAATTCGCATTGAAAAAAAAGCATAAAAATCTAGCATCTTTAGTTCATTTACATTCATATTTCGAGCATTTGATTGCTTGCATATTTCATGGATTCCTCTTGCTATTCAATGGAGGATTTATTTACATACATTAGGGACCCTGAGACCTTTTGCAAATTCATCAACATGAATCCTCGGGTCCTGCAACAAATAGCATCCATCCATGACAGAGATTATATAGGGTTTATGAGTTCAACATCGCTCAAGTTTAGGGTTTAGGATTTAGGGGAATTATTTAGGGTTTAGTGGTTTAGGGTTGCTCTGGTTTAGGGGTTTCAGGTTTACAATTAAAGATAGATAGAGAGAGGGGATTGATAGAGATTGGGATATAGAGGAGACATAGGGAGAGATAGGGAGATAGAGAGGTGAGAGACATGTCTAGAGACATAGAGAGAGAGATTGAGAGGTAGAGGAATGATAGAGATAGGAGATAGGGAGAGATAGGGAGATAGAGGTTTAGTGTTGCTTGGGTTTAGGGGAATTATTTAGGTTTTAGGGTTTATGGTTTTGGGGTTAAGGGTTAAGGTTTATAGGTTTAGAGAGAGATAGAGGACCAATAGGGATATATAGAGGAGATTGAGGGAGAGATAGAGAGATAGAGTGTGAGGGACATGGCCAGAGACAGGGAGAGAGATTGAGAGGTAGAGGCACAAAGGTGATAGAGAGATAGGGGAGAGATAGGGAGATGGGGGTTTAGGGTTTAGGGGTTAGGGGTTTAGGGTTTCTCGGGTTTAGGGGTTAGGGGCATTATTTAGTGTTTAGGGTTTATTGTTTAGGGGTTAGGGGTTCAGGTTAGAGGTTTAGGGTTTAGGGTTTGTAACATCATAAAATGTCCCCTTAGGGGCTTTTCCCTCCTAAGGTTTAGCTCTCGGGTCCTCATAGTGCATTTGATGTACTTGAGCTTAGATTTATGCTTTCTGTTAAATTTCACTAGGTTTTGCACTAGATTCCTCTCTAGGGTTAATCCGAGGGGTGTTGTAGTGGATTTTGTGGCCTTAGTGGATTTTTATCAGATATATTCTTTGCTTCCCTCTAATAAATTCCTTACAACACCTTTTCATTTCATGATTGCATTGAAAATTGCATGATTTAAGGGTTTTTCACTACCTTTCATTGCTTATCTTCACAAGACTACTCTACAAGCATGTTGTAATAGAATTTGTGACTTTATAAGACTTATATAAGACCTATTTAATTCTTCCCTTAGTCACATCCTTTACAACACCTTTTGTTTGACACTTTTGCATTGAAATTTGATCAAAATTGCATGTTTTTAGGCTTTTTCACTAGTTTGACTAGTCAACTCTCTACAAACACTCTAAAGGCGTGTTTTGTCTGATTTTTTCTCACAAGGTGACTAATTACATGGTTACAAGGGTGAGTTTATATGGATATGGCATGGGAGATATAAGGGATTAAATAATGAATTCTATTTAATCACGTCACACATATGGAGTGTATTTTGACTTTTGCATGTATGGAGGAGTATTTTGTGGAGTTATAAGGAGTTATTATCTCAAAACCTTTTGATAATATTACCCTCACTTGCATGAATTAGAAGATGATAAACCAATGTACACAAATAGTAAAGTAATGCAATTATAAATTGCTTTATTATTTGTCACAAAATTGTATGAGTCAAAAGATAGACAAACTTATAACAAATATTAAAGTAAATCATGTTGATTACTTTATTTATTGTTCACATTGTTTTTACTCATACCCAAATCATGCAAAATCAGGAGATGGAGTTAACTAAGGTATTTTGGAGTTCTTTGCATGATTTTTGGTCAAAATTGGAGGGATTTGAGATATGCATGGTCAAACGGAGTGTGAGGAGCAGTTTGGAGCTATTCTTGCTCTTTTTCCTACAGTTATGACCCTATTTTTTAGGAATTTTTATGCCTACTCGTGGATTAGTCTTGGAGGTATTATTTTTAGAGGCAGTTGACTGTAGTTGACCTTTTAGGGTCTTCTTTGTGAGCAGATTTTTATATTGGGAGAAAAAATATGCTTTTCTAGTTCTTGCCTTTTTGCTCTCTTGTGCATTACAGAGAGAAAGAGTGTTTGTAACTCAATTTTTACAGATTACTACATTACCACAGGTTACATGTTATATGTTTTGCCATTTTTATGCAAGTGTTTCCTTATTTTCAGTAGAATCAAATACCTACCTTCTCATTGGTGTTGTTTTATGAATGATTTGATGAGATTTTATTGTTTTTAGTATCAGAACCTTTAAATCATTGTCTCATTATACTTGCATGCATTGAAAAAGTAATAAAATCACAGATCTTAGGTTGTGTATTGGAATAGTCCTTTCTTTCATGTTGTGAGAACCCAATTTTCCTTGAAAAAAGAAAGTTATTCAAGCCTTCCTCAGAATCATTTTTGTGGTCATATTGCCAAAGTGGTTTGTGTGGATAGATATTCTAAAAATTATTGTGAGTTAAAGTTGCATGTTTCTACCAATTAGGTGATTCACCACACATTTAGATCCAATTTTAGTACTTTTATTAGGAAGTCTTTTAAACCCTTTTCCTACAAAATCATTAACCCATTAGAAAATTATAAGGGAACCAATGCATAATCTAGAGGTTCAATCTCACCATAGGTCACCCACAACCTGAGTTTGATCCCATGTTACATAGGATTGTTGAGCTTCACAACTTTCATAACAGGTACAATCTTGCACGATAATAATGGCCTCAAGCCACAGTTATAGTATGGGTTCCAATGTGTAAAGCTCGACCTTCATGTCCTAGATCCATAAACATAGCACAGTATACATTATAATATAGTTCGGCCTTCGTAGCCATGAGTTTTAACACGGGTGCATGGTATAGGATTGAAGCTCAGCCTCCATAGCCTCGAGCTAGGATAAAAAAAATGACTTCAATGCATTACTTCTCGGCCATAAAGCCTCGAGCAAAGTCTCAATAAAGGTTTTAATATATATACCGCTCGGCCTTAGGCCTTGAGCTTAAACACAGTAAAGAATGTAATACAGTATAGCTCAGTCGTATGGCCTTGAGCTTAAGCACAACAAAGAATGCATAACATATAGCTTGGTCGTATGGCCTTAAGCTTAAACACAGTAAATATGTAGCACAATACAACTCGGCCGAAGGCCTCGAGTCTTTGTAACAAAGTAAATGCTCTAAAGATTGCAAGCTCGGCTATAAGGCCTTGAGCCTCTACCATTAAGTATGCATCAAAGGTAAGGACAACATAGTAACAGATATAAAAGCATGAACTCCATACAACATGCATGCTAAGAGAGTTCAATAGAAAAGAATCTCATAACCCATAACGAATTCAAGAATAACATCCTTTAATCTACCTATAAACAGTCCTTCAATGCAGAGTTGTTCTTAGATCAACCTCTGTTTGTCTTGCTATGAAAGTCTTTTCCAGCGTAGAGCTCAAACTCTCCCTTCTCTTTCAAAACCAAAAGATAACAATGATAGTCTTTCCAGAAGACTAAAGAATTATTACTTCATCCTCATTTGCATGCCTATTTTCGTGGAAACTACCACCATCTACCAAGGTGGCGTGAGTAGTTTCTCCCACTCGGCCAACTACCACAATCATGGCTCGCACAAGCATGACACCTACTAGTCTATGGTGAGCTCGAAGCTCCCATTAGTTATGATGTCAACTATATCAAAATAACAAACACAATAACATAGAAAAATATTAACTATCAACTTTATATAATTATATTATAATATTTTTACCCGCATCCACTAGATGCATGCGAATACTAATATTAACCAAGATGTCATTTTCTGACATCACCTCCTTCATGGAGATAGAGTCATCGTGCGATCTAGGGATTAAGCACTGCTGTCCCTTCTTCACTAAGGACTCGAAACTTAACAAACCAAATAATAATGGATTTATAATCTCAGTTCAAAAATATTTAGAGCGATAAGAAAATGTTTTGACAAAAAGCAAAACTAACTCTTGACTCGTATTGACGTTTCAAGAACGCCGTTGGGTCGAGTCGATGCAACATTGTCGAAATCACTAAATTAACATGACAACACAAAAGGAAAATCAACTGACCAAGAAGAAGCATAACTTATGCCAACTTACAGAATTCGAAAGGACAAAATGTCTAACACTCAGATGGCTACTGACCCCTCTTCCTAACATCTAGCTCTTCCTCCAGGATGATACTCTCCTTCCTTCTTCGAAGGATGTTACATTTTCTTGTTCATACTCAGGACCACAAAACCATGATCAGTGAATCATAATCATATCCCATAATATAAAATAATTACTGTTCAAAACTAATTAATGATCAAATCAGATATTTCCACAACATCAATCATTAACTTCATAATTAATGATCAAATCAGATATTTCCACAATATCAAATCATTAACTATGACTAATCCTCCTTATTATCATGCAAAGTTAATGATTGAGTATAATTGTAAGTTGGGGATGTAACATATCTCCCCCCATAAGAACATCATCCCCGATGATTAATTGTCTTAAAAGTAAATCAACATATTAAGAAAATGTTTCAAGAGCATAATCAACAAATGTTTCAGAAAAAATGACAAAATCTAGCATGAAAGTCATCATAATTTTCCTAGGTGGCATTTTCCTCTACATATTGGTCCCACTGGACCTTGCACTGTGTTATTTCTTTGTTACGTAAGCATAGCTTACGCATTTCGAGCACCTTGATGGGCTCGATCACCACCACTCCTAGGTCTTTCACCTATAGAGTATTCCAATCAAGCATAGGAATTTGATTATCAACAGAATTAAACTTTTTCAAATATGAAACATGAAACACATTATGCATCATGGCGAGTGCTAGTGATAGAGTAATTATGTATGCTACTAGGTTGATTTCTTCTAGAACTTTGAAAGGACCCACGTATCTTGGTGCCAGTTTGGACATCTTTCCAAATTTAATGGAACTTTTCTAAGGTTTTACCCTTAGAAGAACTTTCTCTCCCACTGTGAAATGCCTTTCGATGCGACTGGCATCTGCATAACTCTTTTGTCTATCATTGGCCTCCACTAGCCTTCTCTTAATCAGATGGACTTGCTCTTCCATCTATGATAGCATTTTTGGACCAAGGCTAACCCTATCTTCCAACTTGTCCCAGCTTATAGGGGTCCAATACTTCCGTCCATATAATGCCTCGAATGGAGCCATCTTAATAGCTAAGTGATAGGAATTATTGTAGGAAAATTCCACTAGAGGAAGATAATCCTCCCATTTGTACTATTGATCTATGCAGTACATCCTCAGTAAGTCCTCCAGCACTTGGTTCACCCTCTCACTTTGTCCATCTATTTTAGGATGATAAGCAGAGCTTATATTCAACTAGGTTCCAAGTGAAGAGAACAAGGTTTGACAAAACCTTGATGTCATTTGTGCATCCCTATATGAGATAATCTTCTCAAGAATGTGTTGCAGTCTGAAAAATCTCTTGAACAAATTTTTGAGCAATGACGGGTGCTCCATCTGTCAAGTTTCTAGGTATAAAATGAGCAGCTTTGGTGAGTCTATGCACCACAACCAAGATAGCATTGTGCCTATTCCTTGACATAGGAAGCCCTTGCACAAAGTCCATGCTTATAATTTGCCATTTCCACTCAGGAATTTCATGAGGGTATAAGAGTCCTGTCGGTGATGGTGTTCCACCTTCACCCTCTGGCATTCAATACAAGTAGCTACAAAATTTGCAACATCCCTCTTCATTCCTTTCCAGAAATATATGGGTTTCACATCAACAAGTAACTTTGTGACTCCATGATGCCCAAAATATGGTGCAAAATGAACCTCTTTCCATACCATATTCCTTAACTCTGCTGAGTTAGGTACATACATCCTTCCTTTAAACCTTAATAATGTTGGGAATTAAGGTGTCTCAACCTTGGTAATTCTCTGCATTTGTAATGTTTGTATTTATTATTCAATTGCCTATGTTGTAAATATTTGGAAATTCCACTTTGTCATATTGTGGGATGTGGCACGGTGATATGTCAATCCTACATGGATTATGGCAACTTGTTATTTTGTCCTCACATGAGGAGATAGGCGTCCCACTTAGTGGTAAGAATATTCTGCCATGTGTCGGCATCTTCTATGTTGTGTAAGGAATGTTTGACCAAAACGGTTATGACGGATTCCTATGACGAATCTATGGCATGTAAGAGTCGAGAATAGAAGGTTGTAAGACAGGTAATACATGTGTCATGAAGCATCTTTGAATGAGACATATTTGGGCACCCCAAGGTGGAATATGATGTGTTGTAAGAGAATATGTTATTTATAGCATGTGCATGATAGATTCTCTTACAGCTGTAAGTTGTAACTACTATGACAGATTATATGACGATCGTAAGTGTCGTAAGAGCATCTGTCATAGCCCATTTTGGAAATAGGTAACCTCTTTGGGATGGGAGTTGTGGACAAGTGTCAAACACATTCTACAATGTTGACCAAGTGTCCCTAGGCATGGGTTTTGGTCCAAGATGCCATATTGGATGCCCATTCCAAGAAAGGTCCAAAATTGCCTTGTATGTTCTATTTAAACAGGTGCTTGGAGATGGAGTTTGTATCACAGGTTTACAAGTACTGTTATGCTACCGGATTGACTCCAGACACGAGTGTCGAAGACCATTGAAGCTTGCATTGCAAGTGTGTTGTAAACATTCTTTCAGATTTGTTAATACATTGTGCAGGTTTCTGAGTGTGGGGTTTTTCACCCGATAAGGGTTTTCCCCACCGTAAATCTCTGTCTCTCTTCTTCTGTCTACATTCTGGTTCTTGTGTTTTGCTGCAATATCTCATGTTAATGGTTTAACATTGTTGTAATAGTTAGGATAAATTTGAATTTGCATAGCCCTCTCCTCAATAGATTAGTGTAGGAAGCTTTTCTGCACACCTAGCTTCCTTTCAAATAACCCATCTGGTTCAAGGTTGAATCCTTTATATCTCAGGTTCTGGGGATTTTCTTCAAGGGCTTGTTTTACCTGCTTGTAAAACTCATCTCCCTTAGATTTTTGTAACACCTGATTCCTAAAATTAGAACGTATGGAGATCATGGAGAAGATGTGCCTTCTCCTACTCAAAGCATCTATCACCCGATTTTCTTTTCCTTGTATATATTTTATCTTGAAATCATAATCCGAGATGAATTTCAACCATCTTCTTTGTCGATCATTAAGATGTGGCTAAGTGAATAGATATTTGAGTCCTTGGTGATCTGTTTTCAGTTCAAAAGGTTTCCCAAGTAAATAGTGTCTCCACATTTGAAGTGCATGAATGACTGCTGCAAGTTCCAAATCATGTGGGGCATAATTTTGTTCATAGTTTTTTAGTTTATGTGATTCATAAGTAATGACCTGTCCATCCTGGACTAGTACACCACCTAAGCCTTCTCCTGAGGCATCGGTGATGACTACAAATTGACCCTCTGGGTCTGGTACTTTCAAAATTGGTGTTGAAGTCAATCTTTCCTTCAGTAGGTCAAAGGCCTCCTAGCACTTATCTGACCATTTGCATTTCTTACCTTTTCTCTATAAGGAAGTTATACGATATGCAATTTTAGAGAAGTTTTTCACAAACTTCCTATAATAACTAGCAAAGCCCATGAAACTTCGGACCTCATGTACATTTCTTGGTATTGGCCATTCCAAAATAGCCTTAATTTTAGTTGGGTCCACATCTATCCCTTTAGCTAAAATTATGTGGCCCAAGTATTGTACCTCCTTTTGAAAGAAAATACATTTGGAGAGCTTGCCATACAGTTGGTGCTCTCTCAACCTTTGAAAAATAATTCTCAAATGCTGAAAATATTCTTCCTCATTCTTACAATAGATCAAAATGTCATCAAGAAACACTAAGACAAACTTGTCTAGACAGTCCCTAAACACACTGTTCATAAGATTCATAAATGCTTCCGGTGCATTTGTCAATCCAAAAGGTAGGACAATGAATTCATAATGTCCATACTGGGTTCTAAAGGCGGTCTTATGGATGTTCTCATCCTTCAACCTCAATTGGTGATATCGAGACCAAAGATCGATTGAAAAACACGGTTTCTCCCCTCATCTGATCGAAAAGATCATCGATGCGAGGTAATGGGTATTTATTCTTAATGGTTGCTTTATTCAACATGTGGTAATCTATGCACAACCATAAAGTGCCATCTTTCTTTTTCACAAAAATAACTGGGGCTCCCCATGGTGACACACTGGGTCTAATCAACCTTAAATATATATATTCTTTAAAACATAACATTATTAATATTAAAATACAAATACTGTCATTTCACCAAAACACATAGCAATTACGTAAATATAACTATATGATTATAAAAATAACTTATTACACACACACACACATATACAACATATTTCTCACAAATCCATAAATCCACATAACACAGATGACATGAAATCCATATTCGCGCAAGCGACATTAACTCCTTCTAGTCCAATTAGATATCCCCATCCTAGTGAGTAATATGCTCATGAGTGTGCATAGGTACGTCTACCTACGTACACTCATGCTCGTATCGTCTCATATGTATGGACATATCTTGGACTTGAACAAGTTAACCATTCCAAAATAAACCTTGTCTATGCAACCATAAACTTATCAAAGAAGACTTAAATCAACATGTAGGTTAGATCATATTTTTCCCTCAAACATTCATACAACAAACATTCAAGATTTACAACATAGATTACTTACCGCTACCCACACTGACTCGACATAACCTAGGTCAAAATAGGATTGTGTGTGTGTGTTTGCTCAATCTAGGTTTCTCTAGGGTTACTAGACCAAGTCCTTCTCCTAAGTGATACTTCCTTCCCCTCCCTTCCGGAGGAGCAACATGTTCCTACATCCACTTAGATCACGACCACAGTAGTTAGTTGATCAAAATATAATCATTTGCTTCATACATTACTTAACAATAATCACTTTTAATACAAGACATTGCATTATTCCATTTTCAACATATTCCATTCAAGATTGATAACACACATAGATGCAAAGTTTCATAATCATTCAATTTTCAAACAAATTAACCAATCTAGATAAATAGTAAATGGATAAAAACACATGGGGTGTAACATACTCCCCCCTTGTGAATCATCGTCCCCAATGATTTTTAAATATCAAGTATTATCATAACATAAATAAAACATAAAGAGTATCATATCACAAAATATATTATTTTTCAAGAGCTTTCAAAATTCAGAAAAACTTGTGGAAACTTCTACTTCATCTCAACATAATCTTCCCAAGTGGAAGAATCTTTTGCATACTGATCCCATTGGACCTTGCATTGCAGAACCTTTCTATTACGTAAGGGAAGCTTACGTATTTCGAGCACCTTGAGAGGCTCGATTATTACCACCCCTGGGTCCTTTACCTGTAAAGCATTCCAATCAATAACATGGTTATCCCCTAGAACATACTTTTTAAGATACGAGACATGACAGACATTATGCATCCTGGCAAGAGCCGGTGGCAAAGCAATTCTGTAAGCAACAGGATTGACTTCTTCTAGGACCTCAAATGGACCTACATAACGTGGAGCTAGTTTGGATGACTTTCCAAACTTTACTGAACTCTTTTGGGGTTTTACTCTTAACAACACTTTATCCCCAATAGAAAAATTCCTAGGAACCCGTTTGGCATATGCATAACTCTTTTGCCTATCATTAGCTTCTGTTAAGCTCTGCTTAATAACCTTGACTTACTCTTCCATATCTGATAACATCTCTAGCCCAAGAATTATCCTATCTTCTAGATTATCCCAGCTTATAGGAGTCTGACATTTCTTGCCATACAATGCTTCAAACGGAGCCATATTTATCACAAAATGATAGGGGTTATTATATGCAAACTCAACCAAAGGTAGGTAATCCTCCTATTTGTATTGTTGATCCATGTAATACATCCTTAGAAGATCTTCTAGCACTTGGTTTACTCTTTTTGTTTGCCCATCCGTTTCTGGATGATAATCTAAACTTATATTTAGCTGAGTCCCAAGTGAAGAAAACAAGGTTTGCCAAAACCTAGAAGTTACATGAGCATCCCTGTTAGAAATAATCTTCTCAGGAATCCCATGCAATCTAAACACCTCTTGAATAAACTTCTGAGCTATTACAGGAGCTCCATCTATAAGATTACTTGGTATGAAATGCGCTACTTTAGTAAGGTTGTCTACGACTACTAGAATGTCATTGTGCTTGTTCCTTGACATTGGAAGACCTTGCATAAAATACATGCTAATAACCTACCACTTACTTTCTGGTACCTCATGGGGATATAGTAAACCTACAGGATGATGATGTTCTTCCTTTACTCTTTGGCATTCTAAACAACTGGCCACAAATCTTGTGGTATCTCCTTTCATCCCCTTCCATAAATATAATGGCTTCACATCTGCTAACATCTTAGTAACACCAGGATGTCCTAAGTATGGTGCATTATGAACTTCCTTCCATACCAAATCTCTTAATTCACCATAATCAGGTACATAAATTCTTCCATTATACCTTAATAATCCATTGGATTCAAAATATAAACCTTCATACCTCTTATCTTGTAAATCATTTGAAAGTGTTTGCTTGACTTGTTCATAGAACTCGTCACCCTTGGATCCTTGCAATACTTGACTTTTGAAGTTAGTTTGGATTGATACCATGGAAGATATATGCCTTCTCCAACTTAAAGCATCAACAACCCTATTCTCTTTTCCCTTGATGTAGTTAATGTCAAAATCATAGTCTGATATCAACTCTAACCACCTCCTTTGCCTTGCATTCAGATTGGGTTGAGTAAATAGATACTTCAAACCATGATGGTCTATTTTCAATTCAAAAGGTTTACCCATCAGATAGTGTCTCCACATCTATAATGCATGAACCACTATTGCTAAATCCAATTCATGCGAAGCATAATTCTATTCATAAGGATTTAGCTTCCTTGACTCATAGGTTATGACTTGCCCTTCCTGCATTAATACTCCACCCAAACCTTCTCCTGATGCATCCGTGATAACTACAAAGTTACCCTATGGATCTGGCACTTTCAAAATTGGAGTCGTGGTCAACTTCTTCTTTAGGAGATCAAATGCCTCTTGACATTTTTTAGTCCAGTCAAACTTTTTCCCTTTCCTCTACAAGAAATGATAGGAAAAGCTATACTAGAAAATTTTTCTAAAAACTTATGATAATACCCAGCCAAAGCCATGAAACGTCTCACTTTGGAAACATTCTTTGGCATGGGCCACTCAAGCACTGCTTTGATCTTGGGTAGATCAACTGCTATTCCCTTTCTTGAAATTACATGCCCTAGATATTGTACCTCTTTCTAAAAAAAAGTACACTTGGAAAATTTTCCATACAACCTATGCTCTCTTAGCCGTTGAAGTACCATTTCCAAATGTTGAACATGCTCCTCTTCATTCTTGGAATAAATCAGAATGTCATCCAAGAAGACCAACACAAATTTATCCAAGCAGTCTCTAAACACGCTATTCATAAGGTTCATGAATGCTGCAGGTGCATTCATTAACCCAAATGGTAAAACTATAAACTCATAATGAATGTACCTTGTCCTGAAAGCAATCTTAGAAATGTCTTCATCCTTGATCCTCAACTGGTGATAACCTGACCTTAGATCAATCTTTGAAAACACCGTTGCTCCTCACATCTAATCAAAAAGATCATCAATACACGACAGAGGGTATTTATTCTTTACCGTTGCTTTGTTGAGCAACTGATAATCTATACACAAACACAGTGTCCCATCTTTCTTCTTTACAAAGATCACTGGCGCTCCCCAAGGTGAAACACTTGGTCTTATCAATCCTTTGGACAACAACTCTTAAAGATGAGACTTTAACTCCATCAATTCTATTGTCGTCATCCTATATGGTACTTTGGAAATAGGCTCTGACCCTAGAATTATGTCAATGGAGAAATCAAATACTCTCATGGGGGTAATCCAGGTAGTTCCTTTGGAAATACATCCACAAAATCTCTAAGGATAGGGTATTTATCCATATCCGTCCTTTCTGCATTCTCAATCTCTCCATCCTTAGCTGCATATTCCTCAAGTTTTTCCATTTTTACTACAAAGAGTTGACAACCTTTCTTCTTTTCCCTATGCATTTGAACAGCTGAGATTTATCGCAACCTAACTTCTCTAGGTGCCCTTGCAAAGATACCCAGTTTCTAAGATCATCTAGGCATTCTACAGTTTTTGCATGACAATCTACCTTAGCCCTATGCCTCCATAACCAATTCATTCCTAAGATGACATCATAAGACCCTAAGGGAGCTACATACAAATTAACTTATGTAGAGAAACTAGGAAGTTCAACCCTTGCTTCAAATAGACATTGGTCCATCTTAGCTCTTGTCTAGTTTGCGTATTCAACAACCCAAGACTTTTCCATATAGCCAGCTCTTATAGACATTTTACTAGCTACTCTAGGTGAAATAAAATTTTCTGTGGCACCAGTATCTATTAACATAGAAATGGGAATGCCAGATAAAGTACCTTCTACTTCCACTGGAGTGATCTGATATTCCACCTGTCTATTATTCACTGCAGCGTGTATCTTCTGCTGAAATGCCTCCTGCTACAGTGGAAGGGCATTACCACGAGGTTGTGAACCTAATGTCTTGTTGGGGCATTGGCTAGCATAGTGATCACTGCCACAATTGAAACATCCTTTTACTGGCCCCTTTCTTCCAAAAGTTCTTTCAGAGTTGTCGTTGTTCCTAGCAACATTATTGAAGTTGCTATTGTTATTTCCTTTTTGGTCCCTCTTTGGTTCACTCCAGTTATTCTGAAAATTCTTTTCTCCTTGATTCTGAAATCCTTACACCTCACTAGGTTTTCTAGAAGCTTGCTTATTTTTTGACCAATTAAACTTTTTCGTATTCTTTTCATGGTAGTTGGTGATAGACTTCAGCTTCTCCTCTTGCTTCAGAGCTTTCTCATATACAAGGTCCATTGTGGTAGGACCATGCATATCTACCTCCCCACCTATCTGATTGTTCAGGCACATGTTAAACTTTCTAATGCAAAACTATTCATCAGCTTGGTATATGGATACATACATCAGAAGACGTGTGAACTTCTCCCAGTATTCACTGATTGAAGAATCTCCTTGCCTTAGATTCTAAAAATCTGAGAGCTTCTAGTCATAGAAAATTTGGGGTAGCCAACGTTTCTGGAATATTTCTACAAATTTAGTCCAAGTCAGTTGAGTTGAACTGATCCCTAGTTCCATCTTCTTACTCATCCACTAGCTAGATGCTTCACCCAATAGCTGAAAAGCTCCCCAAACTGCCTTAGTCACTTTAGAATAGTTTCAGATCTCAAAGTATTTCTCCATTTCCACAAGCCAGGCCTCAGCCACATCCCCACTAGTGCTACCTTCAAACTTAGGAGGTGTAATCTTTCTCATATCCCGAGGTAGCTCTTTCACCATTCTTCTCCTCTTAGTCCTTTCAATATGTGGTTGAGATTGTGATTCCTCATCCTCATGTTCACTAGCTTGCGTATATTCACGAGAATTTTCTCCTTTTTCACCATTGGGAACTTCTTTTTTCTGCTCCATCCTTTCCTTTTTGCTCTAAGATTTCCACTCTCTCCCTAGTCTCGATCATCATTACAAGAATATGGTCCAACTTAGTATTCATATCGCCTGATCCTTGTCCTACTTCTTCACTTCCTCCAGGATTATTTCTTGTATGAACCATTCTTTTCTAGTAAGTTTACCTTGTAGGTTCCATTACAGTCATATTTTATGAACGTTTACCTAACATTCTTAAAACATCTAACTTTTCAAATAGAAAAATTTATAATCATATCATTTTGCGAAAAGAGCATATAAACACAAGTTTTTTTATAAGAAAACTTTCTTTTATAATAGAGAAGGATTTAAATATCCTTTGATTTACATGGAATGACTATTGAGATAGTCCATAGGAGAGTATCCATTGGATTCACTCTCATCTACAGGGGTGAGTGGAGTATATCCCTCTGATTTATCCCCAGATACATAGTCTTGGGGTACATATCCCTCTGACTCATCACTAGAAGAAATTACAATTATCTTAGACAAAGGAGGAATACATGGATCCCTAAACAACATGGTAGGGCTCACACTGTACTTGGAGGGCATATCCCTAGAAAATGGTAAAGATGCCGATTTGGTTGGAGAGACCGATGGTAAATAGTTGAATTTGATGGCCTCCTTCATATTTTTCCTCTCTTGGCTAACCCTAGCAAGTGCATGACTCAAGGTCTCCTCGTCTCCTAACCATAAGTCACTATCATCATTGGTTCCCTCGATGGTTTGAACAATGGCTTCCCTCTCCTTCTTGGCCTTGAGGTAGCGCTTGTTCCCACTAACGAACTTCCTTGCAGTTGTTATGAGATGCACCATCCTGACATAATAATTCCAAACATTAGACTCTCATAATGTTGGATGGGAAAATATAGTGAGCACATAGGTTCTAGAGCTAAACCTGTAGCTCTAATACCACATGTAACATGCCACTTGTTCTACCAACTAAGATTTACTAAGTTTAACTAAAGAGTAAAAGATCTAGATACTAAAAGTGATACCAATAATTTTTTTCCTTAAATTCATTCGATAAGATGCACATTTGAAACATATTTCAAACTCTAGTTGTATAATCAAATTACTTTTCATCATTTAAAGAATTGAACATTTCTCAATACAATTTTTCCATAGAAAGTTACATACAATCTTCAAAGAGCCAATTGAAAATAGAGATACAAAATGATATTGATGTCTATCTTCAAATCCCGGCCACTAATTGTATGAGGGGAAGCATCACTCAAGCACTTTACCTCCAACCACGGACTAACTGTGGTCCCCTACACATTTACCAAATTGGTAAACAACCCTACCCTTCGACGAAGGGATTGGTATGGTAACCTCAAAGATAAGCCTAAATTGAGCAAGATGTAGTGTCCTACATAACTAGTACTGTCATACATTGTGGCTTCAACCTACAAACATGATTGCCCTTCCTAGTATGCAAACTTGGATAATAGTGAACTGACAATACAAACGTTGGCTATTTACACTACTTTGCCCAAAGTTTCATCACCCCTAACTCAAAATGGACGTCACATGCTCACCCATCCTTCTATCTCAATTTAGAAAGACATGAAATTCTATACTAGGTTATCTCCCTCTTCCATGGATCACATATCCCAAGGTTAACCTATTCCCAAGTTTTACTATGACACATATGTAAAGTAATACTAGTTGCAAGTTATAGTTTTACTATCCTATCCCATTAAACAAGTAACTAATCATACTCAATCTAATAATTATTTATAAAATTCCACAAATACACAAAATCTCTACTATGGAGATTAACTTCACATTCATAATGTAATTCTTTTACTACACACACACACACACACACACACACACCCTTTCATATGAATGAGTAAACCACTCCAATTGATAAACAAACAATTCATTCCTCAATAACAAACAAATAGATAAAACCTTTATAATAGAAAAGCACAATGGATAAGAATTTCTCATGCCTGTGATATTAGCTCCAACGGATCAACGAAATCCTTTGCCTATGATCCTCCCAATGAACTAAATCTCCCTTTCAAAGCAAATCAACTCACTCTAATCTTATTATACTTCCTCTCACAATCCACAATAAAATAACAAAAATCTCACAACACTAATCAACTTACTCTAATCAATGAAAAATGACACATAAGAGGACACTTATGAAACAACTCAGCTAAAATATAGAAAATGGACTTCTAAAAGATTAAAACCACTTCATAAAGGTGACACAAAATCAACCATGTTTCCTATTTACTAGCAAAACTGGTTACAAAGAATGTCATTGCATATGTTGAAGCTCACATGAAGACTCCTTAAACAAACGAAACTATTCAGACTTAATTCCACGCCTATGAAAAAGTCAAGCGCTACCCAAGAGTTTGTCTCTGAATATACTTAGAAATGATAACAACGTCCATAATATATGCGTTGCATATAGCAATTTAGAAGGCATTACCAAACTTCACATAAAATAAACATAAGCTCAATGTAACAAATAACATAAATCCCCATGTTATGCACCCAAGTCAGCGCTTCTAAAGGCACGTAGATTAGTTTGTTAAGAACTAAGTTTAAATTCCATTCTAAGTGTTGCTATGGTTAAAGCTTTCCTTTGCATTATGGTTGCGTGCCTCATTATGGCAGTGCCTAAATCGTATGCCACTCATAACATTCATATATATATATATATATATATATATATATATATATATATATATATATATATATATATATTCTTTAAAACATAACCTTATTAATATTAAAATACAAATAATCTCGTTTCACCAAAACACATAATAATTACGTAAATATAACTATATGATTATAAAAATAACTTATTATATACATATATATATATATATAAATATTATATATATATAGATATATATATCACATACAACATATTTCTCACAAATCCATAAATCCACATAACACAGATGACATGAAATCCATATTCGCGCAAGCGACATTATCTCCTCCTAGTCCAATTCGATATCCCCATACCGATGAGCAATATGCTCATGAGTGTGCGTAGGTATGTCTACCTACGTACACCCATGCTTGAATCATCTCATATGTATGGACATATCATGGACTTGCATGAGTTAACCATTCCACAAAAACCTTGTCTATGCAACCATAAACTTATCAAAGAAGACTTAAATCAACATGTAGGTTAAATCACATTTTTCACTCAAACATTCATACAACAAGCATTCAAGATTTACAACATAGATTACTTACCGCTACCCACACTGACTCAACATAACCTAGGTCAAAATAGGATTGTGTGTGTGTTTGCTTAATCTAGGTTTCTCTAGGGTTACCAGACCAAGTCCTTCTCCTGAGTGATACTTGCCCTCCCTTCCGAAGGAGCAACCTATTCCTGCATCCACTTAGATCACCACCACAATAGTTAGTTGATCAAAATATAATCATTTGCTTCATACATTACTTAACAATAATCACTTTTGATACAAGACATTACATTATTCCATTTTCAACATATTCCATTCAAGATTGATAACACACATAGATGCAAAGATTCATAATCATTCAATTTTCAAACAAATTAACCAATCTAGGTAAATAGTAAATGGATAAAAACACACAGGGTGTAACATCATGGCATAGGAGGAATCCATCTGAATTCTTCCTCCCATAGTTGATGCCCACTACCTTGATAGTAACATTCCATATTGGGGAGGAATATCGACCATAATTACATTCATTTTATAATTCTTTTTTGCGAAAGCGACCAACTTAAAACCTATGTTCTTCATGACCCCAATGACCGGGACTTCTCTAGAGTCCATTTAAAATCACTTCCCATATGACTTAGTTACTTGTAGACCCAACTGGTTCATTACTTGTAAGGGTATAATATTTGTGGATGCTCTAGAATCTATCATGTAGTTCTTTATCAACCTATTATTTATAATCAATATAGCACAAATATGATCTACCTATGAAAGACATTTGTGTATTGTAGTCCCCAAATATATCGTTGGTATTTTAACCGTTGGTTCTTTATATATCTTCACCACTTGTTTTCTTTCCTTATCTATACATCAACATTGGGACTTGCATCTTGTTGGATTGGTGATGATTTATCAATAAGGGCTAGTGTTCTATCCTTATGTTCAGTGATCCTCATAATCTCCAATAATGGTACAGTAACTTTCAATTGACTAAAATCTTGAGCCATGTCCAATGGGATATATTTTGGCAAGGGGTTCACCACAACACCACTCACATTGCTATCCAAAGTTTGCACATCATTATTTTCTTTGACAATGACACTCTTGGTGACATCAACCTTCTTGCTATCAGAATTCTTCCCTTTTTGGTTGTATGTGCTGCATTTGGGGTCAGTCTTAACTATCTCCTAGTTGAGTAAGGCCTAAGTGTCTGTTGTATCTCTTGCATGTCCATTAGTAGGATTAGAAATCTTATGTCCTTCCTACTTTTCCTTGATAAATAGGGTACCAACATTCCCCATATTACTGCCTTCACTTTAAACCTTCTTATTTCTCAGATTATAGTTACTCTTGACTTGAACAAAAATGACCAAAATGAGATGTTGTATCTCTTCATTTGATGGTCTCCTTAATTAAAAATTGTAGGTACTAGATTCTAAGTTGTAAACACGTCGATCTATTAGAAAACAAATTACTGATGATAAGAACTTTCTACATACCTTCTATCATTAACATCCATGTCCACATCCCCTTATTCTATAGATGAGTACTCATCACTACTTAGTCACCTTTGGGATGATATCATGTTAACATTTTGATTCTCATGGTCCTCAGAATCATTGCACTCATCACAGGGTCTATCTGAATCAATTATTGATAATGCCATTGCACACTACATAGGGGAACGAGGTAATTGGAAAGATACACACTAGGGAGTATCTTCTATGTAATGTACCCCATTTTTCAAAGGGTTAGGTGTCTCTTTGTATGCATTTCCTTTGTAACTTGGTTGGATAGGTTTACCAATATGCCAATTAGTATTATAAGGTTGGTTAGACAGTCATGACATCCTCTCCTATTTAGTACAATTTGGCTTCTCATTTGATGTTCCCTTCTCATTTCTAGTCACCTTGTAACTTGATTCTTTCAAGGTGTGCATCATTTGGTCCATTTTATTAGTAGGTGCGGGAACTTTACTACTCTACTCTTTTTCATGGGGTAGGATTCTGACATCACTTCTCTTATGGACTTTCTTAGAAGCTCTCTAGTTGCTCTCTATGTTTGATGTTATTTTGTAAGCATCTCTAAGAGTTTGGGAGTCTTTGTCCCTCAATAAGTATCCTATCTTTGCATAATAATCATTGTAGTAGAGGAAAAGACACATGTTCATTCAGCCTCAAATAAGTGGGTATTCTTTCCATGACCCTAAAAAATCTTGTATTGAAATCAGATACAAATTTATGTGAGCCTTTGATAATGTTTGTAAATTCATTTATAATGAATCTAGCATCAGTTTTGTCACCATAATGTTCCCTAAATATGATTTGAAACCCATCCCAAGAATCAATATATATTGGCTTCTAGCAAACTTTTATACCATTCCCTAGTTGAATCATCCAAAGATTAGACAAATAGTTTCATGAGGACATCTTCGTCTTCAATTTAAAAGTCATCAGTCAGGTTATTAAAATCTCTTAAGTGATCTTTTCTAGATACTGCATTATTTCCTTCAAATTTCAACAATCTTGACCTTACTTCTATTGACACAAGGTTAGGATATCCAAGTATTCCAATAAAGTTCAATTGTCTATATCTCTCTAAATTGAGGGGTGGTCTAATGACTACTTGCCCACCAACTCGCCCACCATGTCTATTGTTGGGTCATTTGATGTCTGCAGGTCTTTCCCCTTTTCTAGAGTTACCAAGCTGGTCCACATTTCTCAAGTTTTCTATCCTCTTTCTAAGATCTTCCATTGTTCTCTCCACTTCCAACCTAGAAATTTTTTTCTAAGGGTATCTAATTCTAGAACTAGACCATAGTCCTTGGGACCACAATCCACCTTCAGCTCTTCATTATTAACTTTCTCACCACCCTTCTTATAATTGTCTTCACAAGAAATATTCACATTATACCATTAGGGGTGTTGATTTGCTTTACAGGGAGGAGGCACATGGTTATCAAATAAGCCATTCTTTCTTATGTTTAAATTCAGCATGACAATCCTAAACATGAGTGCTTCATTTATCTTGGCTTCAATTTCTTTCTTTTCTCTTTCATCTTCAATTTCATTAGTAATTTCTTGGTATTTTGAACCATAACATCTATTTTCTTCTCTAGATCTAACGACTTCTGGTGCAAATTTATCACTTTCATATCCCAATGTGTTATTATTTACAATTTGGTGTTTATTACCTTCTAATTGATTATCATAAGGATCAGGTGACGTACTTGCATGTTTTTCTTTCTAGGTGGAATGTTCCTTTTTCTTCATGTCTCCCGCCAACCTTTTGTCTCTAGGGCATTCTAGTAAAGACATGTCCTTCCGTCCATTGTAAGATATTTAAGTAGAAATGGGTCCTTCAATCAAAAAAGTCACCACTCACTAAGGGAAATGATAGGAGGATACAAGACCACCCAATGACCATGATAATAACTCAAAATTGCCACAAGATACAAAGATTAATGCAAGGGTAACACACAAACTACAGAATAATTATTTATCTCGTATATTTGACACTAACCCAAGGACAACTACTAGTTCCCCAATAGAGTCACCAATCTTCTAGTTCCTTAACCTGCAGACTACAATCTCTAAGAATTATGAATTTCTATGCTCAAAACTATAGAAGGGTTGGCCAACAAATGGGAGATACTAACTTAGTCTCCCCTACACTTTAGGATCTACAAGACCAAGGTGAGTTTCCCTATAGTGCATGTTGGATTAGAATAAACAAGACATTTACGAACATCATGCTAGTAGATAAATAATTCATAAAATATGTCAAGAACTTGTACGATAAAATGTGTTTACAATCATATTCCTTATATATTTCATGCTTGGGTATGAATAAGGATAATAACTTACTAAATTAAGTTATCCTGAATTCTAGATTTTGAACGTTTGCTTTGAAATGGAGGAGGAAAATTTTATGCTCTGAAGATCGATTCCTTAAGGGAGTCATAGAGTCATTCTAATGTGCATAAGTGATTCTGTACTAACAACATTTCTTAATGATTCATTCAGCTATTGCTGCCTCACAACAATAGAACCTGCATGTGTGACCTTACAGTTCAACACTCTATTTATTTATCCATTTCTTAATCCATGTTTCCTGCAATTATCACTAAAAGTTTTACGTTGATCCTTAAGCAACAACTAACAATGATAAAATCTTGTCATTGAAAATGTATGCAAAAAAGAAAACAACCCTTGGACATTCTATTTAAAGAAACAAGAAATAATCAGTTGGAGACAATGTGAACAAAAGGATTTCTCTCATAGATTTCATATTAAGATTAGTATTATAGAGTATACAATGGACACATAACAATCACTTGTTATTCCCAACAAGACACCTTACAGAGTTCTCATACTATTTCCTCAATTTTCCTAATTTTCTCCCTCTCTTTACAAAGCAAGGACTACATCCTTAAATAGAAAAGGTTACAAATAAAAGTATTCTCAGATGAGTGACACATGTCACTTTACAACAACTTTACAAACAAAATTTTACATGCCATTTCACCCTTTTACATTTAGATTTACTTGAGAAGCAAACATCCTCCTATAGACTATCTGAATCGATGACAAATTAAAGGTGACAAACCTCCAACTGATTGCCTACGTGGATCAAGCAACCCATTTTCTTAGTAGATGTTAATGCCCAACCCACCATGTTTAGCTAAAGTGGAAAGTGCTTCCTCTTGTTGCTCCAATACTACAAATGAAGACCCTAGTGTTGAATACACCTATGTAGTGGGCCCAGAGGAAGGAGAAACAAATGGACGGGGAGATGCCACCACCCAAATACTACAAGATGGATGCGTGAGCATCCACTCTGCTACTGGAAAGACCCAAGATAAGAATCAAAGACATGTTGAGAGAGCTCTAGAAGGAGAGACTTAAGCTATAGTAAAAGAGGATTGAGACAAAATGACACACTATCTTATCCACTTTATATCCCAAACAGGGAGGTTTTCATCTCTTCTTGATAGTATCATTTTGCAGGCTCACTCCTAGCTGCTCTCTTTAAAATAGGAGAGATAACTTCTAACCAGGTACATGAGTCTGGAAGCAAGTTGCTATCTTTCTAGATCCTCCCATATCATATATGGATTTCACAATTACATGACTCATACCTTTTCATTTTACATGGGTTGGGCCCTTCAAGATACAGATAATAACCTAACTACCTAATTCTTCTAATTGCCATCACTAGTGAATAAAACTGCATTCTAATTGAAAAATTTCTAAAAGAGACTAATAACTGAGATTGATTTCTAAATGCAGCTTTCATTTACCTATTATAGCCAAAAATGTTGATGATTAACATTTTGATTATAAATTAATCTGGTTTATCTATTCAAAATCCTCTATCCAATCACCAAACCGTCTTATCAAATCCGTAAAAGAAAGGAATCAGATATGACAAGTTCCCATGTGACATCTAGTCACCTCTCACCAAACTTGAAGAATACTTGAGCATCCAACTTGTGAAGACTTCATTAGATGGCCAGGAATGCTCTAATATCTTTTCTAATTTATTTGTGTTGGCTTGGTACCTTACATTTGATTTGGCCCCTTTCATGAAACTATCCAGTCCGGACTCTAATTTTAATAGACTTTCCAACTTGGCATTGCATAAATTTGGATTTATCTTTTCACCTTGAGTGACTGATGTGATCAAAGTTGGGGTGATGGCATGAAACTTGGATTTCCATAAACTCAATAATTTCATATCTCCTACAACACTTAAAATTGGTGGTAACTGATATTCCTCCTGAGCCTTGAAGTTTTTAAAAATTTCCTTAATTAGCAAGTCATATCTCCCTTGGAAAGATGAAATGTCACCCAAGAAACTTGCCACCTCATGAGTAATCCTATTTATTGCGGGGCATCTGGGTTGAAACCTACCACTCCTTGGATTGTGCTTAGTGAAGATAACCTTAGAATCCATGCACTCAATATATGCTGTAGAGATAGCTCTTGTACAATTTAGGCATCTTTTTCTTCTCTTAACATGTCAAAGTATAACCAATCATCATCAACCTTTCCCAATATACTAGATATCCTATGGTCAAAAAGGCATCTTACCAATTCAGAGGCATCATGCACCCCTTTAGCTCTTTCAACAACTTTCACTTCTTGGCTTTTCCTCAATTCTTCCTTTAGCTCCTTAATTTTGAGTAGGAAAGTTCCTTATCTTATTGGGATGTTGTGCTTGAAGAGACGGGAGGGGATACATGTTCTTTCATGGTGATCTTAGGTTGATCAACCAATGACTTTACCTTGTTGTAGTCCTGCATCAATTTACTATATTCAACCTGCAATCTGTTATGATCTACTTGTAACTTCTTTGTTGTAACCTCGTTGAACCTGGTAGTACTAACTACTAAAAGTAGCCTATAGGGTTATTGTATCACTCAACCTTTTAACAATTAATTTCCTTTAAGCTCATTGATGCCTTGGACAACTTGAGGCTTACTATGTTCTGGTGCTATAGCCCAAATGGCTAAAGTTTCATGTTTAGCATCAAAACCAAAACCAAAGCAAAACTTTCCAGCTTGTTCTTCATCTCCCAAAACATCTTCTTCAACAACTTTATTTATAATAGTGTCAAGCGCTATAACATAATCTATATCTCATCTAGGCAACAACAAGCATCCACTTTCCTTGACAATTCTCCTTCCTTCTTTAGGTGTTATCTTTGACAAATCAAACTCAATTTATTTTTGGATGCTCTATATTGATCTTCCTTCTCTGTCATATTCCTCTTGCCAAGCAACATCCAACTTCATTTTCATATTTGCATTTATTTTAGCCTTGATAAAAAATGTTTTGAATGCATCAATTTTGGTAAAATCATCATCAGAGAGGAATTCTTGACAGGCCAAAGTCCTGACATCTGCAACTATTTGGTCACCTTCTGCACGATTCAATAATGTTCTCCCACAAGGGAAGTGGGCCATGCTTAGTCTCCTTGGAGAAGGAATTTCCTTCAATATATCTTGATGCTCAACAATAATCTCACAGTGCACTCAGTAACATCATAATCTACCAGAGGTGGACACATTCCTTGTGTTTCAACTTTACCAAGACCTTTTCCCTCCTCACTCTCCATAGACATCATGGATGGAGCCTACACAAGTGGAGCCTACACAAGTCAATAATTTTTTGGTCTAAACCTCTTTTGGGCCTACTCGATTGGATTTAAGCTTGACTCATAGTGGTAATTGAAATGGTCACAGGAATTTAGCTATGAACTATTTTCAGGGAATTTTCCTCACAAATGTAAACCCTACTCGATAATTCTCATTACAATTGGGAAAGTTCTTTCCCTAATACTTCTTTCATAAAAAAGGAATTCAAATAGTTATAAAGTATGTACCTTATGATGCACCTGAGAAATACATAATTCCTTCCATTCTCTTCTATAATTCTCCACTAGATGTTAATCGTCACCAGGGAGCTGACAACATAGTTCATCATCTGTAACTTCTAGGGTAGATTATGCGAAAATTGTTTTGTAAAATCAAGTTAGTTCGCATAAAACCCTGTCACCTTCTTGATTAATGCTCCTACATGTTGTATCCCTTGGGCATTGGTGCAACCATTGATAATTTTAAATTCTTCCCGTCGATTGCAACTCAGATTGATGATGTGCGTGAAATTTCTCATTTATTTAAAAGGTTGTTGATATGTGTCAACTTCTTTGTTCTAGGAAGATACAGGTTGGCCCTCCTGGTCTGACAGTTCACACATGGCCCAATCTTATTTCAACAATAAGGACTTAAAACTCAAGTCAACTTTTCTTAAAATATAACCATCACATGACACATACTTGGATATGAGAGGTTCTTTTGAGTTTGCGATGCATACATTCCTATGCAATGCAATAAAAATGGGCCACATGGATTACACCCATAAAGTGAAGGTTTAGTGGTAGGGCTTCACATATCACAAATGAAAACACAGGTCCACTTGTTGAGAATGCGTTATGAAGGAAATGTAGTGATGAAATGAGAAAATGCCACCTAGTAGGGACCACCGCTACGTGAATAACTTGAATCAACATGCAACTATCATCACACATGTTATCACCATGGAATCTCACAAACTCAAAGGGAATCAAGGAAGTGAGAGTACGATACATTGAAACCTTGTGATGCAATAATGCTTAGACATAAGGACGTTGACTCATATACCCACCAAAAGATTAAAATGATAACATGTGTTACATCCCCAATTTTTGTCTTGCTATTACTTTTTACTTTTACTTGGATATAAGTAAATCTATTTTGATATTTAGATTAATATCAAGGAAAGATAGATTTTATTGAATGTCAATTATGGAATTATGGAAATGAATTTGTTATATCAATTTAATAATTGCATTATGAGAATTTGGTTTATTATTTGAATAATGATGCACTGATCGTAATCTGTTGATTTCAAGTCTTACACAGGATTACAGGTTTCAGATGACTCTCAGAGAAAAGAGAGAGAGATTATCTTTCGAGAAGAGGAATATAGACCTCAGGTTACGAGTGATTATTTGCCAAAACGAGTATGATTGTTTAACGAAAAGAGAGAGATTATCTTTCGAGAAGAGGAATATAGACCTTAGGTTACGAGTGATTATTTGCCAAAATGATTATGATTGTTTAATGAAAACATGAACCAATGTCGATAGAGGTAAGTCATGTTTGTCAGTATACTTTTGAATCTAGTCAACAGGTAGTTGATATCTTTAGATTCTTTTCTAGTCAAGTCGTTTGTGTGTCGACATAGTCGTTTGTAAAGTAAACGACGACATCTTAGTAGAACTGTGATCGTTTTCGATTAACGTAAATATTACGATGTCGTTGTCGTAAAATGGTTGTGTTATTATCCTTGAGTAATTTAAGGTTTTATTCTCAGCATTTAACATCATTTGACGATCTCGTCAAGACAAGTTGACGTGATTTAACGAAGGATTGTGAAGGGGAGACAAGCTCGACCCATTCACATTATCCGTAAGCCTTTGACTTATTATTATTATATTTATTGATCAAATCATAAACTATCAAATAGGATTGATATCATGTAAACCATATTTTTATGCATCGATTTGAGGATAATACCTCATAATTGTTATTAATGCATGATAATGGAGCAGCCGCTGGCATGAGTTTAGGAAAGCCTTCATTTGCATCAAGTAGTGGATCAATCACTTAAAGTGATCATTAAAAGATCCAACGGTGGCTTAATGATATGTCAGCCTCTTCCAAAGAGGAGTCTATGGTATTAACACCATATTCAATGCATTTCCCTACATAGGACGTCTCCTCATGAACACTTGTTAAGTCTTGCACCATTGATGGAGATCAATTGTAACCGTATCCCACTTGGATCGATTAGGAATTCATTGCATTTCAAAATGCAAAGAGTGGATGTGTGATGATTGGGCGACTCATAAAGAGTCATGCTTGAGTCTTTATAGATGACTCAGTTGAGCTGATGGAAGATATCATTGGGTGATATGCTATTGGGATTATGATTATCATTTGAGTGATATGCTTTTAGAAGGGTCATGATGAGCAGAGATAGAACCAATTTTGAGGAAGAAGAGAAAGTGGGTCATTTTGGGCGTCCATTGAAGTATCTAATCTACAACTTTTGCATACTCTAAACCGTCGCTATCATGTATTCCTCAGTTTTATGTGCTTTTATAGCATTGTGGAAATCTACTATTCTTTTATGGATATCCACCGTTATGTCATGGGTAGATAAACGATTATACCAGTAAGGTTATCCTTTCTAATTTACTG
Source organism: Cunninghamia lanceolata (assembly GCA_027924645.1). Classification (NCBI taxonomy): domain Eukaryota; kingdom Viridiplantae; phylum Streptophyta; class Pinopsida; order Cupressales; family Cupressaceae; genus Cunninghamia; species Cunninghamia lanceolata. The sequence goes on along the minus strand of BSBN01001580.1, from coordinate 2,057,312 downwards.
TGTTTTGTTCAAAACTAACGGAGTCAATTATAGGAGATTGTTGTTGCACTGATAGTAAACTGTATAGAATCTTTCCAGGAATCTTTATGATAAACCAAGATGGTCGTTGCATGCTGAAACGATTGAAATACTTTATAATTGCATTCTGAGCTGACATTAAACCTATTGTTTTTAAACTGATAAACATATCAAACCATTGTTTGGGGAATAAACGATCATTATTGAAGAAGGTTATCATAGTTATCATGTGCCTTCAAAACCAGTCGCTCTATTGAATAAGTTTTCATTATGAAGCAAGTCGATGATATAGTCATAAGTTAATTATGTATTGGATTTTTTCTGAAATTGGTGAAATAAAACATGATAGGTAAACTTAGTAATTATGAATAATATGGTTTAAGCATTAGGCTATGTTATTATTATTTTAAAACATTTCTTGGACTAGTCTATTTTTTATGGCAAAACAATTTCTATCCATAAGAGACTTAGATTCTTAGTAATCATTGGAAACTATTGTAAAAACCATCGAGTGATAGAAAATTAGTAATATTTTGGTAGAAGGAAATATGGTCTATAGGAGAATCCTTATTATCTATTCTATCATTCTTATTGATAATATTCTTTTAAAACTATTATGATGGAATAGACTAAGTCTATCTAGAAATGACCTTGTGTGGAATCATATATATATATATATATTGTATATATTGTGATCGTTAATGACATCACGTTAAGGAAAGTAGAAAGTATTCATATTCCTTTGTGTAGGAGGTATTATCTATTACAAAACTATATTATGCTTAATCTCAATTTATTTAAACCAAGTTTCATTTATAATCTTTAGTCTCATAGATATGAGATATGGATATTTTGAGATATCGGATTAATCAAGGTGGTAACAAAAACCCTAGAGTCAAATATGAAAAATGATTAGTTATATCATATGAACTTGTCTAAGTCAAGTAGACAATGGTCATGGAAGTTAATAAGACCATTTAATTAAACATAGTTGGTGAGGATGAATTGCAAGAATACGATAGTATCCAAGTCGAGTAGGGTGGGTGAACAATTCGACCACGTTCATTACGAATGTTATTGATATTAAAACTTTGGCCAAAGTAATGCATTTGTTTTCTGCATGCATTGTCAGTTCATTGTATTTGGATTGCATAACCTATTGGAAATCATACTTAACTAGAGGGTATCTAGGCTTGTATGGTTGATAGAGTTGTGTAGGATACAACACTATGTACCTGGAAAGGCAAATTACCATTGGTCAGCTTTGGTCTATATTCCTCGTGAAGGGAAGGGCCACTTCCTATGTGGAAGGTGTGTGGGATATAGCCAGTTTGTGGATGGAGGTAAATCACTGGGAAGATACTCTATCTCTCCAACAGAAAACATGCCAAGGCTTGTGATAAAGATGTCAAATATTCAGAAGCAGTAATTATTCCAAATTTATTTATGTAATTGATTTACTTTTGTAGATATTGTAATTGAGAAAGACAATATGATATATTGTATTATGTAAGAGAATCTTGCAAATTGTTGTTACTAGATTATATGTTAAATAAAACAAAAATTTTCTCTCATTTTTACCTTGTTGAATTACTCTATGGTAAATTTTTGGTTTTACTATGTTTTTAGTACTTGGATGTTACATATGGTATCAGAGCTACCAGGTTCAACACTAGGGCTTATGAGACCACTATGCTTACGTGTAGTCAACATTATGCGGTTAGCTAATGTTTAAAAATTTATGTGCCAAGATGGTATGTCTTAAGAAGATAGTGAGAAAGTCCGTTAACATGAGTCAATGTTTCCTTAAAGCAAAAAGAGAATGTGAGGCCATTATCAAAACTTTTGAGGGAATTAATGATGAGAGTGATATTTGGTTAAGTGATACTAAAACCCTGGTGAATGCCTTAACTCAAATCAAGCGAGTGAGAAGGGAAAACATTGAAAGAGTTAAGATCACTACTAAAATCATAGAATATATGTTAGATGAGGAAACAACTATGGTTAGGCAATATCCCCACATACCCCCATCTATTGAGATCATAAATGTTAGGTTCGATAGTGAATCAAAAGGTTATATACCTCGAGATTATGAATCTGAAAATGAATATGAGGGATATACTCCTCTTGAGCATGACGTTTAAAGTCATTTCTTGTATAAATGAAGAATATTCTATACTTTTAAAATGAAATAAATAAAAAGAGTTGTTTTTGTACCAAACTATTGTTTGATGTAATGGGATGCATAATAATCATGAACTAATAGACAACTCAATATTCTTAAGTGTGAGAAAAATGATAAACATGGTTCGGACAAGAACTAACCAAGGAGAAAGTGAAGAGGGAAACCACTTGCCAAATAAGAAGCTAGACCAAATCATAAGCATGCTTGAGGAAACTAAGAAAAGACTGGGTGATTTGGAAAAGAAGGTGGATGATAAATGAAATACTGAGGGAGGAGGTGAAAACTCACATGGAGAAAGTGGAGAGAATCATGAAGATCAAAGTAAGAGTACGGAACCTCATAAAGAGGCAAGGGATAGATTGACCTCAGAACTCTCTAAGGATATGAAGAAGGTCACTCCACCAAAATTTGATGGAAAGGTGATTGGAGATGCAACATAAGCTTGGTTGACAGAAATGGAAAAATATTTCGAGATAAGAAATTACTCGGAAGTAACCAAGGCAATTTGGGGAGCATACCAACTGGCAGGAGAAGCATCCACTTCGTGGATGAATAAGAAGATGGAATTGAATTTAATCTCTCTAAGGGTAACTTGGGATGAGTTCGTGGAGCTCATTCACAAGAGATGGCTACCACAACTTTATTTTGATCAGAAATTGTCTGATTTTTAGAATCTTTGTCAAGGAGACATGACAGTGGTGGAATATGGAGAAAAATTCACCCGTCTTATAAAATATGTGCCTCAGTATCAGAAATATGAGAGATTTAGGATCAGAAAATTCATCATGGGATTAAATGCTCAGATTGGTGGGGAAGTAGATGTACATGGTCCAACAACAATGGATCGAGTGTACGAGAAGGTGATCAAGCAAGAACAAAAGCTGAAATCCATCTCAACATATCGTGATAGAAACCAAAAGAGATTTAATAGAACTCCTGCTAACCAACCATTCAAGAGAAGAAATGATAAGAGTTATGAGAACAAGAGAAAAGATAAAGGATCTCAAAAAAATAGGGGTGGACTTGGAAATGAGAAGAAGAATGGTAATTACAAAAGGAATGAGGATAACAATGGAAAGACTTCAGATAAGAGAGGACCCATTGGAGGATGCTTTACTTGTGGGGGCAACCATTATGCTAATTGTTGCCCTAACAATCAAAATGGTCAAGAAAGAGGTATTGCACTACCTACTCAACAAGAAGCATTCCAGCAAAGAATTCATGCAGATCTCAACAATTGTCAAGTAGAGTATCAAATCATGCCAATTGAAATGATAGGTACTTTGTTTGAGTCCCTATATCTATTTTGCTTGATACAGGAGCCACTAAAAACTTTGTTTCTCCTAAATTTTGCATAAGTTTCCTAGAAAAGCTGGGTACATGTCTAAACCTTGGTTAGTAGAATATGCTAACCAATCTAAAGCTTAGGTAGAGCAATGTTTGTTTGAGGCCAAGATTGATCTCCCTAGTTTCTCAATAGAAGTAAACCTGTATCTAGCTCCCTTAGGTTCCTATGATGTAATCCTAGGAATGAGTTGGTTGTGGAAGCATAGAGCAAGGGTTGACTATTTTTCAAAAATGGTTGAATGCATAGATGATTTGGGAAATCAGACCCAATTCCAAGGAATTCAAAGAGAAGTTAAGATCAGATCTATTTCTACTAAGCAATTGAAAAGGGTTAGACGGAAATATTGTCAATTATTTGTAGTTAGAATGGAACAAGTGGAGGAAGGGTTAGAAATCCCTAGTTCATCTTTTGGAGAAAAGTATCCCTTTCTTCAAGATTTTCAGGATGTGTTTCCAGAAGAACTTCCAGGACTGCCTCCCAAGAGGGTTTTTGATTTTGCAATTGATATTAAACCAGGATCTAAGCCAATATCAAAATCACCCTACCGTATGACAACTATGGAGTTAATGGAATTGAAAGCCCAATTACAAGAATTGTTGGAAAAAGGTTTGATCAGATCTAGTGTTTCACCTTGGGGTGCTCCAATTATTTTTGTTAAGAAGAAGGCTGGAACCCTTCGGTTATGTATAGATTATCGTATGCTTAATAAAGCAACGGTAAATAACAAATATCGTTTTCCACGTATTGATGATCTCTTTGATCAAATGAGTGGAGCTGCAATATTTTCAAACATTGATTTGCGATCACGATATCATTAGTTAAGATTGAAGGATGAGGGTATTCATAAGACAACTTTTAAAACCAGCTATGGGCACTATGAGTTCACAGTGTTGCCATTTGGATTGACGAATGCCCCTGATGCATTCATGAATCTCATGAACAGTGTATTCAGAGATTGTTTAGACAAGTTTGTTCTAGTCTTTCTAGATGATATACTCATTTACTCTAAGAATGACTTGAAGAACATCAATGGCATTTGTAGTTGGTTCTGCAACGGTTAAGGGAACATAAGTTATATGGAAAACTGTCAAAGTGTACATTCTTCCAAAAGGAGATTCAATACCTAGGGCATATTATATCTGCTAATGGAATATCTGTTGATCCTGCAAAAATCATAGCTATTTTGGATTGGCCTGTACCCACAAATGTGCATGAAGTGCATAGTTTCATGGGTCTGGCTAGCTATTATAGAAAGTTTGTTCTAAATTTCTCCATTACTACTAGTCCAATCACTTCCCTACAAAGGAATGGAAAGAGATTTGAATGGACAGACAAATGTCAGGATGCATTTGATCTCTTAAAGGAAAAGTTAACTTCAGCTCCAATCTTGAAAGTTCTTGACCCTGAAGGACAATTTGAGGTAATTATAGATGCCTCAGGGGAAGGATTAGGAGGAGTGCTTATGCAAGATGGAAGAGTTATAGCATATGAGTCAAGGAAATTGAAATCCTATGAGAAAAATTATGCACTACATGATCTGGAATTGGGAGCAGTAACTCATGTTTTGCAAATGTGGAGACATTATTTGTTGGGAAAAACTTTTGTACTTAAGTTAGACCATCAAAGTCATAGGTATATTTTCTCTCAACCACATCTGAATGCTCGACAAAGGAGATGCTTAGAATTGATATCTGACTATGACTTTGAGATAAACTACATCAAAGGAAAAGAGAATAGAGTAGCTGATGCTTTGAGTTGTAGAAGACATATATCTTCTATTGTTTCTATTCGTGAAAATTTTAAGAATTTAGTGTTACAAAATTTGTCTAGTGATGATTATTATGAGCAGGTTAAGCAGGCTCTGAAAGATAATCCTAGAGACCCAAGGTATGAAGGGTTTTTGTTTGAGTTAGATGGACTATTGAGGTATAGAGGTAGAATGTATGTTCCTGATTCAACTGGATTAAGGGATCTAGTTTGGAAAGAAGTTCATACCGCACCATATTCTAGACATTCAGGAGTGACCAAACTTCTAGCGGATGTAAAACCTCTTTATTTTTGGAAAGGAATGAAGAATGATGCTACAAGATTTGTAGCAAGTTGTTTAGAATGCCAGAGGGTAAAAGTGGAACATCAACACCCTGCAAGATTGTTGTACCCACATGATGTACCAGAGTGGAAATGGCAAGTTATAAGTATGGATTTTGTCCAAGGTCTTCCTATGTCTAGGAATAGACATGATGCCATCTTAGTTGTGGTTGATAAAATCACAAAGATAGCACATTTTATACTAGGGAATTTGACTGATGGAGCACCAGTGTTGGCTTGCAAATTTGTACAAGAGGTGTTTAGATTGCATGGTTTCCCTGAAAAGATTATCTTGGATAGAGATGCGTGTATAACATCAAGGTTTTGGCAAACTTTGTTCTCTGCGCTAGGGACTAAACTCAATGTGAGTACAACTTATCATCCTGAAACTGATGGGCAAACTGAGAGAGTTAACCAAGTTTTGGAAGATTTGTTGCGAATGTATTGCATGGATCAACAATATAAGTGGGAGGAATACTTATCACTTGTAGAATTTGCTTACAAAAATTCCTATCATTCCACTATTAAGATGGCACCATTTGAAGCATTGTATGGAAGAAGATGTCGAACTCCTATAAGCTAGGATATGCTAGAAGATAGGATTAGCAAAAGACCAGAAATGCTAGTTGAAATGGAAGAAAAAGTTAAGCTAATCATAAAAAGATTGGTAGAAGCCAATGATAGACAAAAGAGTTATGCGGATGCCAAGCATGTACCAAGACAATTCTTTGTTGGAGATAAAGTTACCTCGAGAGTCAAACCTCAGAAAAGTTTTATTAAGTTTGGGAAGTCTTCTAAGCTAGCTCCTCATTATGTGGGGCCCTTTGAAGTACTCAAAGTGGTCAATCCGGTTGCCTACAGAATTGCTCTACCACCAGCTTTGTCTAGAATGCACAATGTTTTTCATGTTTCTTAATTAAAGAAATATATTACAGGTGATAATCATATTTTAAATTGGAATTCTTTACAGATGTAGAACCCAAGGGTGGTCACAATCGAGTCACTTAAAGTGTTAGAAAACCGCAAGCTCTGCTTGCGTAACAGAGAGGTCTTGCAGTACAAGGTCTAATAGGACCAGTATGCTGAGGAAAATGCTACATGGGAGGATTACCGTGAATTTTACTAGAAGTTTCCTCATTTATTTAATACTGTTATTAGTTGAAAACAATGAACTTGCTTTTTAGTTACATTTTGATACTTTATATCATCGAGGATGATGAATCTTTAGGGGAAGGATATGTTACATCCCCAATTTTTGTCTTGCTAATACTTTTTACTTTTACTTGGATATAAGTAAATCTATTTTGATATTTAGATTAATATCAAGGAAAGACAGAGATTTTATTTAATTTCAATTATGGAATTATGGAAATGAATTTGTTATATCGATTTAATAGTTACATTATGAGAATTTGGTTTATTATTTGAATAATGATGCACTGATCGTAATTTGTTGATTTAAAGTCTTACACAGGATTACAGGTTTCGGATGACTCTTAGAGAAAAGAGAGAGAGAGAGTATCTTTCGAGAAGAGAAATATAGATCTCAGGTTACGAGTGATTATTTGCCAAAATGAGTATGAGTGTTTAACGAAAATGTGAACCAGTGTTGATAGAGGTAAGTCATGTTTGTCGGTATACTTTTGAATCTAGTCGACAGGTAGTCGACATCTTTTGATTCTTTTCTAGTCAAGTCATTTGTGTGTCAACATAGTCATTTGTAAAGTAAACGACAACGTCTAAGTAGAACTGTGACCATTTTTTATTAACATAAATATTACGACGTCATTGTCGTAAAATGGTTATGTTATTATCCTTGAGTCATTTAAGGTTTTATTGTCGACATTTAATGTCATATGACGATCTCGTCAAGACAAGTTGACGTGATTTAACGAAGGATTGTGAAGGGGAGACAAGCTCGACCCATTCACATTATCCGTAAGCATTTGACTTATTATTATTATATTTATTGATCAAATCATAAACTATCAAATAGGATTGATATCATGTAAACCATATTTTTATGCATCGATTTGAGGATAATACCTCATAATTGTTATTAATGCATGATAATGGAGCAGTTGTTGGCATGAGTTTAACAAAGCCTTCATTTGCATCAACTAGTGGATCAATCACTTAAAGTGATCATTAAAAGATCCAACGGTGCCTTAATGATATGTTGGCCTCTTCCAAAGAGGAGTTTGTGGTATTAACACCACATTTGATGAGTTTCCTTGCGTAGGACATCTCCTCATGAACACTTGTTAAGTCTTGCACCATCGGTGTAGCCGCAACCCACTTGGATCTATCAGGAATTCATTGCATTTCAAACTGCAAAGAGTGGATGTGCAATGATTGGGTGACTCATAAAGAGTCATGCTTGAGTCTTTATAGATGACTCAGCTAAGTTGATGGAAGATATCAATGGGTGATATGCTATTGAGATTATGATTATCATTTGAGTGATATGCTTTTAGAAGGGTCACGGTGAGTAGAGAGAGAACCAACTTTGAGGAAGAAGAGATCGTGGGTCATTTTGGGTGTCCATTGAAGTATCTAATCTGCAACTTTTGTATACTCTAAACCATCTCTATTAGGTATTCCTCTAGTTTTATGTGCTTTTATAGCATTGTGAAAATTGACTGTTCTTTTATGGATATCCACTGTTGTGTCATGGGTAGATAAACAATTATACCAGTAAGGTTATCCTTTCTAATTACTATCTTTTGTTAAAAACTAATGGAGTCAATTATAGGAGATTGTTGTTGCATTGATAGCAAACTATATAGAATCTTTCCAGGAATCTTTATGATAAACCAAGATGGCTGTTGCATGCTGAAACAATTGAAATACTTTATCATTGCATTCTAAGTCGACATTAAACCTATTGTTTTTAAACTGATAAACATATCAAACCATTGTTTGGGGAATAAACTATCATTATTTAAGAAGGTTATCATAGTTATCATGTGCCTTGAAAACCAGTCACTCTATTGAATAAGTTTTCATTATGAAGCAAGTCGATGATATAGTCATAATTTAATTATGTATTGGATTTTCGTCGAAATTAGTGAAATGAAACATGATAGGTAAACTTAGTAATTATGAATAATATGGTTTAAGCATTAGGGTATGTTATTATTATTTTAAAACATTTCTTGGATTAGTCTATTGTTTATGGCAAAATGATTTCTATCCATAAGAGACTTAGATTCTTAGTCATCATTGGAAACTATTGTAAAAGCCGTCAAGTGATAGAAAATTAGTAATATTTTGGTAGAAGGAAATATGGTCTATAGGAGAATCCTTATTATCTATTCTATATTTCTTATTGATAATATTCTTTGAAAACCATTACGATGGAATAGACTAAGTCCATCTAGAAATGACCTTGTGTGGAATCATATATGAGTATATATATATTGTGATCGTTAATTACATCATGTTAAGGAAAGTAGAAACTGTTCATATTCCTTTGTGTAGGAGGTATTATCTATTATAGAACTATATTATGCTTAATCTTAATTTATTTAAACCAATGGTCATTTGTAAACTTTAGTCTCATAGATAAGAGATATGGATATTTTGAGATATCAGATTAATCAAGGTGGCAACGAAAACCGTGGAGTCGAATATGAAAAATGATTAGTTATGTCATATGAACTCGTCTAAGTCAAGTAGACAATGGTCATGGAAGTTAATAAGACCATTTAAGTAAACATAGTTGGTGAAGATAAACTGCAAGAATACGACAGTATCCAAGTCAAGTAGGGGTGGGTGAACAATTCGACCACGTTCATTATGGATGTTATTGATATTAAAACTTTGGCCAAAGTAATGCATTCATTTTCTGCATGCATTGTCAGTTCATTGTATCTGGATTGCATAACCTATTGGAAATCATACTTAGCTAGAGGGTATCTAGGTTTGTATGGTTGATAGAGTTGTGTAGGATACAACACTATGTACTCAGGAAGGCAAATTACCACTGGTCACCTTTGGTCTATATTCCCCATGAAGGGAAGGGCTACTTCCTTTGTGGAAGATGTGTGGGAGACTGCTGGTCTATGGATGGAGGTAAATCATTGGGAAGATACTCTCTCTCTCTCTCTCTCTCTCTCTCTCCAGCAGAAAACATGCCAGGGCTTGTGATAAAGATGTTAGATATTCAGAAGCAGTAATTATTCCAAATTTGTTTATGTAATTGATTTACTTTTGCAGATATTGTAATTGAGAAAGACAATATGATATATTGTATTATGTAAGAGAATTTTGCAAATTGTTGTTACTTGATTATATGTTAAATAAAAGAAAAAAATTCTCATTTTTACCTTGTTGAATTACTCTATGGTAAATTTCCAGTTTTACGATGTTTTTAGAACTTGGATGTTACAACATGGGGTAACTAAAACTTGGAGCAATAGATGATAGTGGGTAACTTAATTGAAAGGGCTAGTTGACGAACAATGATAAGGGGCTCTGGTGATGACTTAAGTGAGCTGTGACTGGTTTGATCAAACCATTCAACAACAAAACATAACACCACAACCAAGGCAAAGACTTTGACATATTGAGGGTTTTAAATATAATTATGGATAAACCATAGTACAGTGCTCTACAAAAATCCCTAGAGGATGAAACATAAGAATATTTTAGGAACATTTCCAACACTTTCTATGGATCTTCATTGGTGTAGGTGGAAATTCACACTACACCTCTTTGTTGTTGTCACATGTTTCTATTTTGTTTATGTCATTTCCCTTATTCTTTACTTATGGGGTCATATTATATGAAACCCCTTTATTCTCCTACCTATCATACTTCCAAATTAAGGGAAACATCTTCATCTTTACCTTGATATTTTTAATGAATGTTAGTTGATGTTGTCTTGTCCTTGTAGGTATATTTTGTTTTACTTTGATTTTCTCAATGAATTTCAATTGACGCAGCCTTGTTCTTATAGGAATCTTCTCATTTAACTTTATTTCTGCAATAGAACTTAATGGTAATGGCAATTTCCTTTTAGGTTTATTTTCTCAATAGACCTTGGTATTGTTTTATCCTTTGATGCTTTATATATTTATTAATCAATGACCTTTCTTCTTCTTCCTCTCTTACTTTTATGGTGATGGAATTTTGTTCTACTCCTTCAGACTTTATTATTTATTTATGTACATTGTGGATAGCCATGGGCAATACCAGAACCATTTCTTGTAGTTGTTCTCTCTTTTTCTCTTCCTTCACATTCTTTTGCTCATTTTCTACCTTTCTTTTTGACTCTTTTTCTAGCAGTTCCTCGTGTGAAGTTACATCTTCATAGTATTTAATAATATGTAGCTTCCTCTTAGGCCTTTTTATTCTTTGTTTAGGTTCCTCTATTTCTTTCCTTTTCTAACTATGCTTTTGTATTTTTCTATTCTAACAATCCTTCATATTCTCCTTATTTTATTCTCATTTGGATATGTGTTGGAGGGTGGATCCCTTAAGTGATTTCTCTTCATGTCCAGCTTACAAAGTTTGTAGGTTGTGTAGAAACTTTCTTCTATCTTCACCCACTCCAATGTCTTTCTTTGATCTTCTTGTTGTAAAATCAAAGAATGAGGAATATGTCATTCCTTTGTCTTTCTTTGATCTTCATGTTGTAAAATCCAAGAACAATACCAATACATTGTTGTTGTAAAATTCAAGAAAAAGGAATATGTTGTTTCTCATGATGAATCTTAATACCTTCCCCATTTCTTTCCTCAAGTCTTTTGTGTGAATTTTAAATTCTTCCCGTCGATTGCAATTCAGATCGATGATGTGCATGAAATTTCTCATTTATTTAAAAGGTTGTTGATATGTGTCAACTTCTTTGTTCTCGAAAGATACATGTTGGCCCTCCTAGTCTGACAATTCACACATGGCCCAATCTTATTTCAACAACTAGGACTTAAAACTCAAGTCAAATTTTCTTAAAATATAACCATCACATGACACAAACTTGGATATGAGAGGTTCTTTTGAGTTTGTGATGCATACATTCCTATGCAATGCAATAAAAATGGGCCACATGGATTACACCCATAAAGTGAAGGTTTAGTGGTAGGGCTTCACATATCACAAATGAAAAGACGGGTCCACCCATTGAGAATGCGCTATGAAGGAAATGTAGTGATGAAATAAGAAAATGCCACCTGGTAGGGACCACCGCTAAGTGAATCACTTGAATCAACATGCAACTATCATCACACATGTTATCACCGTGGAAGATCACAAACTCAAAGGGAATCGAGGAAGTGAGAATGCGATGCATTGAAACCTTATGATGCAATAATGCTTGGACATATGGACGTTGACTCATATACCCACCAAACGATTAAAATGATAACATGGGGTAACTAAAACTTGGAGCAACTGATGATAGTGGGTAACTTAATTGCAAGGGCCAGTTGACAAACGATGACAAGGGGCTCCAGTGATGACTTAAGTGAACTGTGACTGGTTTGATCAAACCAATCAACAACAAAACATAACACCCAGAACCAAGGCAAAGACATTGACATATTGAGGTTTTTAAACATAATTATGGATAAACCCTAGTATAGTGCTCTACGAAAAACCCTAGAGGATGAAACATAAGAATATTTTAGGAACATTTCCAACACTTTCTATGGATCTTCATTGGTGTAGGTGGAAATTCACACTACACCTCTTTGTTGTTGTCACATGCTTCTATTTTGTTTGTGTCGTTACCCTTATTCTTTACTTATGGGGTTATATTATATGAAACCCCTTTATTCTGCTACCTATCATACTTCAAAATTAAGGGAAACATCTTCATCTTTACCTTGATATTTTTAATGAAAGTTAGTTGATGTCGTCTTGTCCTTGTAGGTATATTTTGTTTTACTTTGATCTTCTCAATGAATTTCAATTGATGCAACCTTGTTCTTATATGAATCTTCTCATTTACCTTTATTTCTGTAATAGAACTTAATGGTAATGGCAATTTCCTTTTATGTATATTCTTATTTAAGTTTATTTTCTCAATAGACCTTAGTTGGTATTGTTTTATCCTTCGATGCTTTATATATTTATTAATCAAGGACCTTTCTTCTTCTTCCTCTCTTACTTTTATGGTGATGGAATTTTGTTCTACTCCTTCAGACTTTATTATTTCTTTATGTACATTGTGGATAGCCATGGGCAACACTAATTTTTGGAATTCTTCTCACGTTCCTTACTTTTCTTTCTTTCTCTTTGTTTCACAAATTATATTCTCAAGTTCTTTGTTTTCCTCTCTTTGTAATGTTCCATAAGTGGCACTAGCGATGGCATGTGATTAGGGAGGGTCCTTTCCTTATGGGGTCTCTTGATGTAGGGGATCACATCCTTTGGGATTTCTTTAACTCTCTTCTAATCCTAGTTAACTACATTACTACTTTTCCTTTGTTTAAAATTTCTCTCTCGCTTCTATATCATAAATTCATATCTTTAATATATATGGTGTTTCCTCTCCTTAGGGTTTCTCCATAGTTTCCTCACAATCCATCAGTTCCAAGGTCCTTTCCTTTTCTCAACCTCCATCTTAACTTCAACCTCAAACTTCTTGGTATTGGCTACCCCTTCTCAAACACCCATATCCTCTAAGACATCCTTCTCTCTCTCATACTCTTAAACACTTCTTCATATTCTATGGGTCCATGTACCATGGCCTCAATGATTCTACCAATTGGTGATCTCCCAATATTTTTGCTAACTAGCTCATTCCTTCTCTTTCTTTTTTTCTTCCTCTAATTTTATTCTCTATATCTCATTATTTCTTCCTCTCTTGTTTTATTCCTCCCTTCTCTATGCCATCACCTTAGTGCCTTGTTCTTCGATGGCTAGTGCTTATTGTGTATTACCACACCTCTTCATAATAAATATTTTCACCATGTATAAGTTCTATAAAATAATCCCAATTTTTCACTTCTCAAAATTTTCCCACTAATTTCTTTCTTTAGTATGATCCCCATCCTTATGTAACAACAACCAAGGTCTCTTTACTATCTGCCATTTGTAAGCTGGTGTTTCCTGGGTTTTGGTTCCAGGCTCTTTTTGTTTCCTGAGCCTATGCTTTTTCTTATGTAATCTCTGTTAAGGGTTCGGCCCCTTGTTTTTACTGCCTGTTGTTATCAAAAACAACCAAGGTCCCCACAATGGAACCAAATGTTGAAAGGAAAACCTAGACCGGAGTCTAAGGTTTTTTACTTTGTTATGTAGTAAACCTCAGTGTGATGCAATAAAAAGAGAGAACTTAGATATGCAATAAGTACAAACCAAATTATAATAAATTATATACATACATCAATATACATAAAAATATATATTAATATACTTTAATAGCTTATATGTGTCTTATAATTAATTCCTCATTGCTTTACTCTCACATATCATCTTCCTTATTATAACACATATATAATTCATATGGTCCATGCTCTTATCTCTCACTTTTCCCTTATTTATAAAGCCTCTTAATGCCTTTTCATAATGTCTTTCCATCATATCCTTTCATAATAACACTTAATTATCATCTTCCCATGAATTTACCTTTTCCTTTATGATATTTTACACTTTTATAGATTATTTAAGCATATTAGAGGTGTTTTAGGGATATTTAAGTGGTATTTAATGGATATATGGGTCTATAAATGACCCAAATTACACATGTGGTGCCTCACAACCTTCTCTATCTTGCCAACATGGTAGATTGCTTGAGGCATACCTGAGGGGGTGGAAAGAGCAATTGAAGGAGCAACAAACTAGAATCTCCAATCAGGAGTGGTAGACTACAGTGGAAAATGAGGGACATTTTTTATTTAGCCTAAGAGTCTTATGCAAGCACACCCCAGGGCATCCTAAAAATATGGTATCATGTCTAAGGAAGTGGATTTGGTGGTCAAATTTGATAGTTTGTGTGTGTGTAAATGTATCGTTAACAATTTGTTGTGGTAGAAGTTAGTGCATTTCATTGCATTGATGAATTAGCTTCAGCAGTTGTGATAGTAGTTCTATATGTGGTTTTTTATCTTCATTTAAAGTTTGAGGTTGATTGGATAAGTAGATGTTAACAATTTGTTGTGGTAAAAGTTAGTGCATTTCATTGCATTGATGAATTAGCTTCAGTAGTTGTGATAGTAGTTCTATATGTGGTTTTTTATCTTCATTTAAAGTTTGAGGTTGATTGGATAAGTAGAGGTTGATAATTTGGTTCATAAAGTGACTATGGGATGACAAAGTGTGTTGTCAGAAATGTTTCTATTTGTAGAGGTGTTACTAAATTATGTTCACACCTAATTTAGCAAGGCCTAAACATCAGTTGTTTTAGAGGGGGTTATAAGAAATTTCACTTATGCAAGATCATCCAGTCAATGTCTGATGTCTTGACAGAAGACAAGTGCAAAATCACTTATCAAAATCATGTAACAACTCAAGCTGAGCTGTTACATCATCCAGGTAAGTGAAATCATCTACGGACAAGAAAACAAGCATTCAAAGAATGAGGAGAATTGATGGAGTTCGTGTTTCAGTTGCTGATTATTCATTATGTTTTAGTGCAAGTAAAAGAGGTATTTATAGACTGTCAAATTATACATCATGTTTTATACATATGTTCCAAAGAAAGATCAATCGTTTTATGCTATGTATTTGATTCAGAAAGTGAAATAAACATAAATCATTGCACAGAATGAGATAGCTGATTGTATTCAAAAGAATGTATAAAAGTGTCTCACACAAGCTGTGGGAGTAACTGAAATAGGCAACATAAAAGTAAATTTTACTTTTGAATGAAAAGAAATGCATAGGAAAAGAAAAGGGACCCATCATTGCCTATGAATGACGAATCTCGTGGTTGAGATGGTTGCTATCTTCCTCCATCCGTATGAGCTCCAATGCACCTAGAAAACAAATTTTGTTAATGCTCAGGGCACCAAGTCTTTTCATACACAATCAGAACTTCAAAAGTACCATTCACTTTTATGTAGCAGCAATACTAGTAATCAGATATCAACATAAGAGAGGTATAGAAAAAGTAATGTTGCTGATTTGAAGACATTAAAACATGTGGAGAAAATATGGCTCCCACAAGGGTCGAGCCCAACATGTTTTTTTTTATTCATTTGAAAAGGATATCAGATTGTAAAAGATAAAATGTATTATTTAAGAAGATACTATGCATCAGAGAAGTCAACTTGTAAAAGGAGTGGAGTCATCAGATTAAAAGTGAAAAAGGAGTAGTTGCTCCTATAAACTATGCCCATTTAAGAGAAGCAGTGATTTCTGATCAAGTTATCAATATACATAAGACAAAGGTGCAACCATGAGAAGGTATTCTTCTCTTTTCCTATCAATGATTGAAACATGTTTCGCCTGTTCATATTTATGCCATAGATATGAGAAGTTATCTAGGTAGGTCAAACATCATAAAAAATCAGACCTTAAGATGTAGTGAAAGACAAATCAATGAAGCTACGGGATCAAGTAAAAGACATATCATGCCAACATTCAGTCCTCACACATCAAGGACATTGCAAGTGAAAGACAATCAATGAAGGACAATCATCTGTTGCAAAAGTTACAGGAAGTTTTCTGAGTATACCTCATACATGAACTAATAAATAAATCATAAAAAAACATAAGAGTTTGTTGTTATTTTAAAAGTATCTCATGCCATACAAAGGAAGATACAGTTTAAAAGGTGCAGTTTTTACTTATGCCAAGTGACAGTCAGGTGGAACAATAGATGCACTTTCTTTTTATAAGTATGCAAGAAAGACTCACAAAGCAACAATCATAAAGCTCATGGTGCCATCCAAACAAATAAAAGATGAGGATTCTTTATGTATCTCTTCTCATATGTCTAAATGGACAAGTAAAAGAAATGACAGAGTACCCACAAAAATGTCAAACTCTTATTATCATGTGGTGCTTTGAAACTACAGTCAAGGTCAAGCTGTTTAAAGAAGAAGCATCTAACAGTGACACACAGGAGAAAGAGAGTTACAAGCCACAAGAGACAACTGATAAAGGAAAATATACATTATATCAAGTTCATATCATATAGTAAAGCACATAAATCAATGTAAAGGAGATACAGAATGAAGAAAATGCCATGACTATGAATAAAAGGTTTTTCTTTCAAGAAATATCAAACCCTCATTACAAATTTTTGAAACCCTCAAAATTTTGTGTATACAGTGAAGCCGAGATACAGAGAAGGCATATACAGGCACGACTATAGCACAGAGGCCCTTTTTTTTAAAGGAAGATGAATACACAGATCAATCTTAAAACCTTCATCAGTTTAGAAGACTCAATGAAAAGAAGAGATACTTACCTCTTTTCTTGTTTTAAATAACACATAGCCGCGGCCTCTTTTGTGTTTGAAACTCTCAGATTACAAAGTTGCAATTGCAAAAGAAGACATAGAAGAACAAGAAAAGCTTGTTCAATTATTGATAGTATATACTAAGCACCCAGCCGCGGCCAGAGCATGAAGAAAGCCACATAAGTAACAAGAAATGGCTAGAAAAAATTCAAAGAAACACTCACCTTTCTTTCTTGCATTCAAATGCCAAAGAATCGACAAGAGAAGCACCGAGATGAGGGGAAAAAACTAGTGAGAAAGCTTGTTTCCTTCAAACCCTAGCGGTGACCAAGTGAAGTTGCAGAGCAAAATGAAGTCAAAGTGAAAGATAGAAATGAGTGACAACTTTAGGGTTCAATCATTGTTTTGTTCAATGGCATCTTCTTTTTTCCCATCTGTTTTGACTTAACAGCAAAAAACCAAATCATTTGACCTTATCTAAAATGCCTGAGGTCAAGACTTGGTCTTGAGTAAAACCTAATGATTATGCCAAGAAGGGGTCGTGGGCTGACAAAATGATTTCTTGTTTGCATTCAAATTTTTTGCTAAGTCAAGGGTCAAATCATTAGAAAGAGAGGCTTAGTGCCTTAAAACCTTTTTTTATATTTCCTTTATCATGGAGGTCGAAAAAAGGTGGTCGAATATGCCTTGTAACATATGCAAATCAAGTCGAAAGCCAAAGTTTCCAAAACATGCATGGAGACCAAGTGAATGAAGACAAAAGGTGAGGTGGCAGAGACAAAGTTAAGGTAAGATTATTTTGCATGGTGTATTATAAAGACAAGGGGATATTTTTACCTTGAATGCATGTAAGATGTAACTAGGAGCTTTCATCTTGTATGGAGATATAATGTGGTATTAAGATATAAAGAATAATACCTATTTTTGCATGGAGGCATGAGTAGTATGATGCATGATGCATGGGGTTTGTATGTATGGAGAGCTTTGTTTGTGCACATGAGATATAAGAGTTTTATTTTCTTTTGCATGATTTGGAAATGGATATTCATTGTAAACAAATGATAAAGTAATATAATTATAAATTACTCTATTATTTTAGTCACAAAGTTGTAAAGTCAAAATAGAGCAAAATTGTAACTGCAAGATGAGGATGCATTAAAAATATAGTCAGTGAGGGTAGTTAAGTATTTATGTGCAAATATCAAACATTTATGGATGTTGCAGGAGAGGTTGGCAAATAGGTGGAGTTATTGGGATATTTGACTTGATTTTTATGGCCTTAAAGAGCATTTAAAGGCATTTTCTGGTATTTTTATGATGGGTGATGTCATGCCTTGACCCTTTCTTCATTAGAGACTCATTTTGGAGGGTTTTGGATAGATATTTTTAGGGCTTTTTGGTTATGCACGACCAAGGAAGTTTCTGTTTCTTATCTTGTTGCAGCTGCTTGGAGAAGTATATAGTCTTCTCTTTTGTTCATTATGGAAGAGTTCTTTTCATTTTCAAGCCAGATTGTAACTCTTCTGGAGCTCTTTCTACAGGAGATGATATTTTAACTCATTTTGACATGTATACAGTTTACACCTTGGAGATCAATAGAGATAAGCTTTTGCCTTTTTACTTCTTTTCTGTTCTATTGTGTGCAGTTAAATGGTTGATACAATTACTTGTGAAGTCATTTTATTTCCTTGTCCTTGTGTCTCATTGGTAGCACCTTTGTGCAGTTAGTACATGTTATTTTGCAGGTTGTGAGTTGTGTTAGAGTGCAAATAGTTCAATTTGTGAAAGGTTTCTTTCCTTCTAGGATGATGCATCATACCCTTCTCATGAATTATTAATGTAGAAAACACATAGAACTAGGTTGTGCAAGTCAAGCTTGTATCTTTTGATTAAACTGTGTGTGCAAACTAATTTTAGAGGTCAAGATAATCATTTTGGTGCATCACCTTAGGAGTTAGTTTTACTTTTCATGTTTCTTTCTTACCCTTTCCTCTGCAAAGCATTAGGGTAGTTTTAGGTGATAACCAGCTAGGAAGCCGACCTTCTCTGGAGGTTCTTTCCATCATAGGTGACCCACAGGCCTAGAAAGATCCCATGTTTCTCCAGAATACTAAGTTCTACAACTTAGCAAGGGTGCAATTTTGAGAGACAACAATTTTTGGCACGCCCGGCGGGACTGTGAACTGATTCTTAGTCCATTTTATACATTTTGTTATAGTTGTTTGGTGTGTACAGCAGTAGTTTCAACCTTTTGGAGGCATTTTCTTTACACACCTGGCGACTCTGGAAAGAAGTAACTACTAGTTTCAAAAAGACTAAAGGTACTGGTTTGTGTTCAAGTTTTGCAAAAATCAGTCTTTGTTATTCTGATTATAAGGACATTTCATGAATTTTTAGCTAGTTTGATGCTACATAATGTCTTATTTTAGTGAAGATAGGTTTTATAACGCTCCATTCCATGAAAATCCTACTTATATCACTTCCTATCAGCCATACCAAGCAGAATATGCTGCTGGTTTTAACCCACCAATAGTAGTTTATCAGCATAATCATCATGCTTACCACCCTCCTACCCCTGCTCAGTTTTCCTGGCAACCTATCCATGCCTATAATCATTTGCAAGAAGATTATTTTTCTCATAACTAGCATGACTACTCTTTGAATTAGCCTCAAGATGATAATAACATGAGTATCAGGGAGATAACATTAGAATTGCGAAGGAAATTAGAGGCTGTCACAAAAGAGCAGTAGTATGATATTCAGTAGGAAGAGCTTGCTTATCAAGCTTATATTCATCAAAGAGAGGTGGAGGCACAAATATATGAAGAGGAATTTCTTGCTAGGCAAGTTGTAGCCAAAGAAGAACAAATAAAACTTTTGCCTACCCAAGCTTAGAGGTTGGAGGCTCAATCAACTCTTTCCATTCCTTGCTTTAATCAAAATCCCTCTACTTCAATAGATCAACCAATAGAGGAAGAGATTCCCAAGGTTGCAATTCCAAGTTTCAAGTTTCAAGTTAAATGATTCTATTCAATCTCCAAGTAGGTCTTCTACATTTGTGATTCCAAGTTTTAGGGGTAATAGTCTTGCCAATGTTAAAGATTAACCCCTACAAGAGAGCATGAATGAAAAAAATTAGTCAAACTAGTTGTTGCAAGTATGGGCCTAACCATTGCTGTCATTGATGTCAACATACTCCTGTTACATTAATGATAAGGATTGGATGAACTGTGTGCTGAGGATATTGAGGAAATCAGCCTCAATCAGGAACATTGAAGAACAATGATGACAGTAAGGTAAAAATCCAAGATAGGATGAGGATCAGAGGATACGGTTTAAAGGGTTTGTAGATATGTGTCTTAAGGTGGTCCAGTAGAGATTTCAGAGGTCCGCATAAAGATCTGAAGAAGTTGTGGTTGCTCAAGTAAAACTGGTTCCAGCTGATGTTCAGTGGTGACAGAGTGATACTGATAGGTCCGGTGAGATCCATAAATGCATTGTCCTATTCTGCATATTTGAGGGAGTGTTGAGGAAGTCCTTGTGGAGTGTCAACTCGATTGGTTCATGGTTTGAAGGTCCGCAAGCATCTATTCTTTTGTGACAGTGATGACAGACTGTGTTCTTAAGATTCTGAATGAAGGAGAGAAGGATTTTAGTAAGCAGATGAAGTGTGGATGTTCTTGGTGATTCAGGCAAGCTTGAGGTGGTCTTTGGATCATGTCCAGTTCTTATTGGTGGTCCGCATTGAAGTTGGAATTCACATTTGAAGAACAACTTTCGGATGATGGTGTTCTTCCTGAGACAGGCTGACTGGATGAGTTATACATCTTGCAGATGTTCTTGTGGATGTTTGCTGACTTAGATGATCTTTCCTGAGTTGATGTCTTGTATAAATAAGGGATTGTGAAGTCATTTCAAAGTTGTCTTTGTGGAGATGAGAGTGTGGTAGTGAGGAGGAGAGCAAAAGGCAGAGCAGAAGTATTGGGCTTAAAAGGAACTGATTCAAGCATGGTGAAGATGCTATTTTCCAGTTCAAGTAGGTGATACTTATTTCTTTGTAGATAGTGTGTCTCTTGTAGGCAGTGAACCTCTTGTGAGTAGTGTGCTCAGGCAGTGAGCCCTAATGGGCATGTGTCATTTTGTTCTTTCTATTCTTCTAATAGAGAATATAATCTTGGGTTAATCAACCCGTGGTTTTTCCCTTAACCCAGTGTTCCATGTCAAAATCTTGGTGTCTCATGTGTTGACATGTTTCTGCTCTTAATTTGTTGCATTGTGTTTCCATGATTGATTTATTATTTTACTACTGTATTGCAAAGTGGAGTTAAGTGTTTAATAAGAAGAAATTTTTGCACAACTGATTAACCCCCCCTCTCAGTTGTGTGGCCTAAGTCTAACAATTCTAAAAGGAGTTTAACCACTTGAGGAGATCCAGGATGTCATCCTACAAGAAGGATAGTCTGAAGTTTGATGGAACCAATTTTAATCTCTGGAAAGGTCGCATGAAATGTCACTTGCAATGTATGGGAATGGCATACTGGACCATGGCTACAACACAGTATGTACCTCCACAGGGTGGTCTGAAAACCCTAAATGGAATCACAGATGCTAAAAACAATCTGCGAACTATAGAAGCTCTTCTAAGCGCATTATCTAATTCAGAGATCTCAAATGTTATTGACCTACCAACTGCTTTTGAGATTTGGCAAAAACTGGAACTTTTGCATGAAGGAGACAAGTATGTTAAATGTGCAAGGTTACAGAGTCTGAAAGGGAAATTTGAAAATCTGAAGATGAGAGATGATGAAAATATTACTACTTTTATGCCAAGAGTAAATGAGATTGTTTGTGGAATTAGAAATGCTGGTGGAGTCCTGGATGAAAATGAGATTGTTGGCAAAATTCTCAGATCCCTACCTACTTCTTACAAAATCAAGGCTGCTGCCATTGAAGAATTCAGAGCCCATACAACTGTCACAAGAGATCAATTGGCTAGAAAATTGGCTGCATTTGAAATGACAGAGTTTAGAGATGACCCCCCAAGACTAAATCTGCATTCAAAGCTAGTGCCTCTGTTAAAGGTAAACAAAGGTTTGATCCAAGAGAGAATTCATCAAGGAAGCTGTCATGGTATGAAAAAGTAAGAAAAGATCTTGAAGAACAAGAAGTAGAAACTTCTCAACTTGAAGCCCTCATTGCAAAGAGGCTGCCAAGAGGATCCGGTAAGTATGAAGGAAAATTACCTTTTAAGTGTTTTAACTGCAATAAGATTGGTCATTTTGCCTCAAGGTGTCCGGAAAGGTTTTTAAGGAAAAATCCTAACAAGCCAAGGTTCCAAAAGAACTGTTACTATGTGCATGAAGATGATGATAATGAAGGAGTAACAGATGATGAATCAGAGATAGGAAACAAATCTAGAAATGAATGGGTATTCATTGCCATCAAGGAAGAAGATCCAATGTCCTCTATATCTGTTAATCATAAGACTGTGGAAAGAGCTCTGGCTACCCAAGTTGAAGAAAAGGATGATTGGGTCATTGACAGTGGTTGCTCTCACCATATGACAAGTGACAAAAATAAGTTCATAGATTTGGAGAGGTATGAAGGAGGACTGGTAAAGTTTGGTGATAATTCTGCTAGTAGAATCAGAGGTAGAGGAACTATTTCTTTTGATGGAAGGAACAAAACTGGTAATGTATTGTATGTTGAAGGCTTGAAGCACAATCTTCTCAGTGTTGGACAGTTGGTGGAGAAATGCTATGATCTCTGGTTAAAGAATGGAAAATGCAAGATCTTTGAAAGTTCCGGAACAGAGATTGCATCCAGTACTCAAACTAAAGGTAATATCTTTCACTTGGTTGGTACTGGTAAAAGTTGCTTGTTTGTTCAAGTTGATCAGAGTTGGTTGTGGCGTAGGAGGATGTGTCATGTGAATTTTGATAATATCATCAAGATAAGCAATACTCAGGTTGTAAGAGATCTTCCAAAATTGGTGAAACCTACTAACATCTTGTGCAAAGAATGTTAGTTGGGTAAGCTGAGCAGAGTCACATTCAAAAGTAAGGAACTGTCTTCTACCAGATTATTGGACTTAGTTCATACTGATCTTTGTGGTCCGGCAAGAATCAGGAGTATTCAAGGTGATAGATACTTCATGCTACTAATTGATGACTATTCCCGGATGATGTGGGTAACCTTTCTAAAAGAGAAATCAGAAGCTCTTGAGAAATTCAAAATATTCAAGGCTATGGTAGAAAATGAAACCGAATTAAAATTGAAGTGTCTAAGGTCTGATAGAGGTGGAGAATTCACATCCGGTGAGTTCATAGAGTGCTGTGAGAAACATGAAATAAAGAGACAGTTGTCTACTCCTAGGACTCCACAGCATAATGGAGTAGTGGAGAGAAAGAACCGAACCATCCAGGAAACATTTAGAACCATGATGATGGAAGCAAATGTTCCTCAAATCTATTGGAGAGAAGCTGTCAGCACTGTAGTCTATACTCTCAATTGAGTTTAAATCAGAAGCAATACCGGTAAGACTTCTTATGAACTTTAGTTTGGCATTACTCCTACTGTGAGGTATTTTAGAGTTTTTGGCAGCAAATGTTACATTAAAAGAGATGAAGATCTAGGAAAGTTTGATGCTAGAAGTGATGAAGGACTATTCTTGGGTTACTCTACTCAAAGCAAAGCATACCGGTGTTATAACAAGAGATTAAGAAAGATAATAGAAAGTACAAATTTGAAGGTTGATGAGGGAATTGAGAAACCCTCAAGGTTTTATGAATATGATGAAGATGATCAGAATGGTGTTTTGATTCAAGAAGCCCAAGCCTCCTCTATAAGTCAGATCCAAACTAATCCGGTAAATCAGGAAGAATAGTTGAGTTTCAATGAGTCTGATCAAGAATCAGAAGTGCAAGAAATTCCCAAAGTTTCTAGGTATGTAAGACTGAACCAATCTGAAGATCAGATCATAGGTGATAAAAGCAAAGGAGTATAAACAAGAAGGAGAATTGCTCAAGATTCAGAAGAGTATTGTCTGATTTCAAAGATTGAACCTAAGACAGTGAATGAAGCTTACAATGATGAAAACTGGACTAAAGCAAAGGAGTAAGAGCTGATGCAAATTGAAAAAAATCACACTTGAGATCTTGTTCCCAGACCTAGAAACAAGAATGTGATTGGAACCAAATGGGTTTTCTGGAACAAATTGAATGAAGTTGGTGAAGTAATCAGAAATAAAGCCAAATTGGTTTGCAAGGGTTACTCTCAAATAGAAGGAGTTGATTTTGAAGAAACTTTTGCTCCGATGGCAAGAATTGAAGTAGTCAGATTATTTCTTGCATTTGCTGCCTTCAAGGATTTCAAGGTGTATCAGATGGATGTCAAGTCTGCCTTCCTGAATGGTGACTTGGAAGAAGAAGTGTACATAGAGCAACCAGATGGATTTCAATTGTCTGATCATGGTGATATGGTCTGCAAGTTGAAGAAAGCACTGTATGGACTGAAGCAAGCCCCAAGAGCCTGGTATGAAAGATTGGATAAGCATCTTTTGAAGATTAGTTTCAACAAAGGTACTGCTGACAGTAATCTATATTTCAAAATTGATCATGAAAATATCTTGATTGTTGAAGTGTTTGTTGATGATATCATTTTTGGAGGAAGAGATAGTATGTGTAAAACTTTTGCAAATCAAATGAAAAGTGAGTTTGAGATGTCCATGCTTGGTGAAATGAATTTCTTCTTGGGTCTACAAATTACTCAAACAAAGAAAGGAATCTTCATTTCTCAGACCAAATATGTGAAAGAATTGTTGAAGAAATTTGGGATGGAAGATTCAAAACCAATGAATACTCCCATGGCAACCGGATGTAATTTGAGCAAAGATGATGACTCTCCTAAGGCTGATCAGACAAAGTATAGGTCAATGATTGGAGGATTGTTGTATCTCACTCAAACTAGACTAGACATTATGCAGGTTGTTGGTCTTGTTACTAGATTCCAGGCTGATCCTAGAGAATCTCATGTCATGGCAATCAAGAGGATTTTTAGATATCTAAAAGGGACAGTTGAGTATGGTCTGTGGTATTCTAGAGATCATGATTTCTCTCTTCATGCATATACAGATGCGGATTGGGTAGGAGATGTGGATGACCAGAAGAGTACCAGTGGTGGAGCATTCTTTTTGGGTAAGAGATTGGTTTCTTGGCTAAGCAAGAAACAAGAGGCAATATCTCTGTCTACAACTGAAGCAGAATATATTGTAGTAGTAGGTAGTTGCACTCAAGTTTTGTGGATGAAGTAGATGCTAAGAGCTATCAAAGTGGAGTATGAGGAACCTATCACAATCTTCTGTGATAATTCAAGTGCAATAAACATATCTAAGAATCCGGTGTTGCATTCAAAGACTAAACATATATCCATCAAGTTTCACTTTTTGAGAGAGCAAGTGAACAAGAATGAAGTCAGATTAAAGTTTGTGCCTTCCAAGGATCAGATTGTAGACATCTTTACTAAACCTCTACCTAAGGACTCTTTTGATTATCTCAGGGAGAAGTTAGGGGTTATTGCCCCTCCGGTGATGAACTAAGGTGCATTGATATGCATCAGTTCGGTGGGTATCACAGTCACATCTTGTGATCCAGATTGATGTTGGGGAGCTGCTACTTAGGGGGAGTAGCAGGTATGATTCTGAAGTAGTGGAATTGCAAATATGTGCCCTTTGCCATTGATGTTAAAGGGGGAGAGAAGACATGTGAAAAAGAAGTGGTTGCTAATCAAAGGGGGAGTAGTAAAAGGAGAGAAGACATGAGAATGGTTGTTGCTGATAGGGGGAGTAGTGACAGTAAGGAGAAGTTCTTGTCTTGATGGTTAAAAATAGTTTTTCACATCATATGTTGCCGTCAATGACAAAGGGGGAGATTGTTACAAGTATGGGCCTAACCGATGTTGTCATTGATGTCAATATACTCCTGTTGCATTAATGATAAGGATTGGATGAACTGTGTGCTGAGGATATTGAGGAAATTAGCCTCAATCAGGAACAATGAAGAATAGTGATGACAATAAGGTAAAAGTCCAAGATAGGATGAGGATCAGAGGATGCGGTTTAAAGGGTTTGTAGATATGTGTCTTAAGGTGGTCCAGTAGAGATTTCAGAGGTCTGCATAAAGATTTGAAGAAGTTGTGGCCGCTCAAGTAAAACCGGTTCCGGCAGATGTTTAGTGGTGACAGAGTGATATTGATAGGTTCGGTGAGATCCGAAAATGCATTGTCCTTTTATGTGGATTTGAGGGAGTGTTGAGGAAGTCCTTGTGGAGTGTCAACTCGATTGGTTCATGGTTTGAAGGTCCGCAAGAATCTATTCTTTTGTGATAGTGATGACAGACTGTGTTCTTGAGGTTTCGAATGAAGGAGAAAAGGATTTTAGTAAGTAGATGAAGTGTGGATGTTCTTGGTGATTCAGGCAAGCTTGTGGTGATATTTAGATCATGTTCAGTTCTTATTGGTGGTCTGCATTGAAGTTGGAGTTCACATTTGAAAAACAACTTCCGGATGATGGTGTTCTTCCTAAGACAGTCCGACCGAATGAGTTATACATCTTGCGGATGTTCTTGTGGATGTTTGCCGACTTAGATGATCTTTCCTAAGTTGATGTCTTGTATAAATAAGGGATTGCGAAGTCATTTCAAAGTTGTCTTTGTGGAGATGAGAGTGTGGTAGTGAGGAAGAGAGCGAAAAGCAGAGCAGAAGTATCGGGCTTAAAAGGAACTGATTCAAACATGGTGAAGATGCTATTTTCCAGTTCAAGTAGGTGATACTTATTTCTTTGTAGACAGTGTGTCTCTTGTAGGCAGTGAGCCTCTTGTGAGCAGTGTGCTCAGGCAGTGAGCCCTAACTGGCATGTGCCATTTTGTTCTTTCTATTCTTCTAACAGAAAATATAATTTTGGGTTAATCACCCTGTGGTTTTCCCTTAACCGGGTTTTCCATGTCAAAATCTTGGTGTCTCATGTGCTGACATGTTTCTACTCTTAATTTGTTGCATTGTGTTTCCATGATTGATTTATTTTTTTACTACTATATTGCAAAGTGGAGTTAAGTGTTTAATAAGAGAAAGTTTTACACAACTGATTCACCCCCCCTCTCAGTTGTGTGGCCTAAGTCTAACACCAGTGCATTAATCCTCAGTTTCAGTCATATCACGAGCCTGAATCAAGCCATCAAAGTTTTGAACAACCATGGTAGCCTTCTTGGACTAGGTATCCTAATTATAAAATGCCAAATCTTGTTAAGGCTACCCCTTCCATACCAATCCAAAATCAGGAAGAGGAAAAGCTAGTATAATCTAAACCAATCAAGATTCCAAGTTGGTGTGGTGAGTAGGAGCAAAAGGTTGTTGAACTTAAGCCAATCAAAATTCCAAGTTTCAATCCAGCAGCTGAAGGTTCTTACAGCACTTTTGGTGCCACCAAATTAGAAAAATTAGATGTGGATCAAGAGGTTGCTGTTGTTTTCGTTGCATTCCCAACTGAATATGAACATGATGCATATGAAGAGGATCTTGGTTCAAACTTGACACTCAATCCTTTGTGTTTTGATTCATTTGAAGAGTTTTCTAATGCTATTTATAAAATGAATGAAAGCAGCATACAAAAGTCACAAGGTGAAAGCCTTCGGTTGCAAAGACAGGAAGCACAAGTTTCTTGGAGAAGGCACCACATAAGGAGGAAGAATCAATTTCTTTGTTTGATCAGCTACCTGGTTTTGTTGAGCCAGATGAGGAAAGCATGTGTTGGTTTTTTCCCTGACTAGATGTTCATTCCCAAATTTTCCTACAAAGTAGCCATCAGTGATCAACAGGATCTCTGGGCCAGGGGCCAACAGTATAGGAGATAGACTCTATTTTTATCTCCTCTTCTTCTTCAGGTTCTGCAAAACCTAGGGGGGTATTCCCTATTTAACACCCATGAAATATGACTATGAACTAATTGGGATGTTGACACAAAGCAGATAAATCCTCCTATATGAAGACCAAAACTGTGGGATAAGTGCAAAGGGGTTAGCTTTGGGCTTATGTTCTGTTGCAGATAGAGGATTTGGGTCCTAAAACTACTTCTACAGTCCTAATGGTTGTTTTGGAAGTTTGAATTTGATTTATGTTTGGGTGCAAACCTAGACCTGGTGTGTAACCTCAACACAGAGCTAGATTGGTGCCTATCCAGGGCTTGGAGTTAGTAGACATACACCTATGAATCATCAACATGAACACACTAAAACTAGATTTCAAGGGGATGTTGTGATATCTGCCCTACAGATACCTCCCAATACAGAGTGTTAAGTTATCTCTACTTATGGCATCCCTATTGCAGTATATCCTTCCCAACACTTAATCTGAAAATACTTTAATCTACCCCTTGAGCAGAAGTTGAAAGATCAAGCATTCAAATAGGAATTCTATATTCTAGAATACCAGACACCCCTTAGATATCTAGATTCAGAAGGACATATGCAATATTGGAGACAGAATTAACAAAACACATGCAAATACAGCATTACTCATATAAAATCAATCATGAAATCAGTAGATTCATGCATGAGACATACAACAAGAGATACATAAACTCACAAGACCTCCTGCACAAAGCAACCAAAACCAGTTGTGTATTATTATAGAGCCAGATATGTCTAGTTTTCAACAACCAAAAAGAGTGACACAATTTTACAACTTATAGTAAAACTATGTACTCCACCAAAAATACAACAGTCAACTCAAAAATTGCTAGGTACAATGCATCACCAGGGGGCACCGAAAACATTCAATGCCACCACAAAGATAGGAGGGAAGGAGCAAATAGGGTTGGGATCTGCATTGCCACACCAAAATCTTCTTTCTGAATCAGGTAGCTGGCATGTCTTTTCGAGCCATACCCCTACATAGTCTTGCCATTAATGGCATACCAACTCACAGCCTCGGGACGCAGCAGTTGTAGTATGGAGAACTCTCCATTTGAATGTTCAAAAGCTAACCGTCGATCTCCAAACTTCCCGTCGAGATCTACGGCGTCAAAAAAGTCCAAAAAGTCGAGGACCGATAAGAATGTGCCACATAGGCACCCCGTGCATCCACCACTGACTAGCCCAGAAATGTGAGATCAATAATCCCACATTCATCCTGCAAAGACCATTCTAACACTTTATAAGCATGGCCACGAGCACAATAAGTGTCAAGCATTTTGCCCCACTCGACCCACAAACCTTCTGCCAAAAGCCCATCGCCCTGACTCCTGCCGACACTAAAGACCCAATCGGCAAGACCAACTCCATCGGTGAGCCCAAAAATCCTTCCGCTGATACACAAGTCATGCTGATACAACCTCATCAGCGAGAAAAACACCGTCGGCCCAACGCTTTCCACCTTCGCCGACGCACCAACTCTCTCTGATGTATACCCTGTCGGCACGACTAAGACCATCGGAGCAACGGAAAGCTCCCTCACTGACCACACCAAGTTACGCCGATACAACTCCATCGGCCAAATCAAACACATCGGTTGACTCCAAAA
The DNA here is from genome assembly GCA_027924645.1 of Cunninghamia lanceolata. NCBI lineage: Eukaryota > Viridiplantae > Streptophyta > Pinopsida > Cupressales > Cupressaceae > Cunninghamia > Cunninghamia lanceolata. The sequence continues at coordinate 2,027,750 of BSBN01001580.1, read as the reverse complement.
TTCCTCCATCGATATAACCACTCTCACCGACAAAGCCTCCACACTCCCTTGTCGGCCAGACAAAGACCATCAGAGCAACCTCAAACCCTTTGGCCGACACCACATGTTACACTGATACAGCCTCACATCCCCCCATCGGCCAAACATAGACCATCGGAGCGACTGAAAACTCCTTCACTGATACACCAAGTCACGCTCAAACTAAACTAGATGTCGATGTGACCAAAACCATCGGGCCAACGCTTTCCTCCCTCGCCGACGCACCAACTCTCTCCGATGCATATCCCGTCGGTGTGACTAAGACCATCGGAGCAACAAAAAGCTCCTTCACCGATAGCATCGATCATTCTGATGGTCACCTCCATCGGCCAGACACCCAACATCGGCAAACCTCATACATGTCTACCTGACACAGAAAGTCACCCTGATGCCCAACTCCGTCAGGGTGACCCCCTCCCATCGGCCAGAGTAAAAATAGCCTTGTCGACATCACTGCTCTCGCCGACAATACTACACAACCCCCATCAGCTAGAGTATCCCCGTCGGCTTAACATTCCACGGTCCACCCGATACACCATGTCGTGCCAATGGCACATACAAACTACACTCCGTAGGTAAGACCCTTAGCGTCGACGAACCCTTCGCCTGCCTGGCCGATATCACATGTTACGCCGATGGCATTCCATCGGCCAGATCGAACACATCAGTGGGTTCAAAAATTCCTTCGTCGATAGACCATATCACACCGATGCATACCCCATCGGCTGAACACAAGGCATCGGCAAACCTCTCGCCAGCTTGCCCGATAGGCGATGTCACACCGATGAACACCTGATGATAGAAAAACTCGATGATCACTTGGGAAGGTGCCTGCATGTTAAGCATGTGAGACCTAATTGATTAAGCAGGCACCAACATCATGCTCATACCAAAGGCAACAATAAAGGGACGACAGGAGGATGCAAATGATTGTTATAGAGTGCTGGCCTACCGAGAACAAAATGATGATAGTCTTGTTTTGGAAGATGAAGAGATTGTTGTTCCTAGGAACCTTCAAAGAGCTGATAGCTTTGATCAATTACTGGCTGTCATAATGGAAGAAGATGGTTCATTAACCATGGAGGAGGAATTGACATGGAAGGTTATCATGCAAGGTGAAAGAAATGAACAATAAGAAGAAAGGTTTGATGAGAGCCTCCATGAGCAGAGTGAAGAAACTCATCTAGATTCAGTACACAATTATGAGTTAGATGAGAACATGTTTTTAGGCATCATAGAAGTTTTTTGTTCTAACATTGATAATGATTTGATGCAATATAAACCATCAGTATGTGATCATCCTATTCAAATTAGGGAGGCAAGAATTCCTTCATTTTATTCATGTGAGCTAAATCAGGTGGAGATTGAAAGTGACAACATGACAAAAGATCCTAAGAAAGAAAGTAATAGTATGAGTAGAAAGTTCATCCTTTCAAGAGGGTGTCCAATCAGGGATTTAGCTGGCAGAGAGCTAAATAAGGAGACAGGCTATTTTCGTACCCAAAGAAGAGACCGTAGCCTTTGAACACTAGAACCAGATCATCTATTCACCTCATAACAACAGTATCTATGATCAGGTTCAGATGGTGAGTAAGTTTGTTTTTGTTCTTCAGAGGGTTTTGCAACATTCTATAAGGTATGTTCTTATGGGTCACTTCTTATTAGTAACAAAGCACCTTGCAGAGCATCCTTAATCAGAAAGGGAAGTTATTTTACGAAACCAGTTAATGGGTTTGTTTTACCAGCTCCAATGTCTGGTTAGTGTAGGGTAGGGTAGTTTTCAAGCTAATAAGTGCTCATTGTACAGTAGTTTTAGATTAGTTTTGCTTTCGATAAGTGCAGACACTGCACAGTTTTCTGGCCCTGTCTTAAATAGAGTCATGATAGTTTTAGTTTCAGTTTTATTTTTCTGCTGTAGTTTTCTATTAGTTTGAGTTGTGAGAAGCTTTTCCAAGGTTTTGGGCAGAAAAAGACTCATATGCCCAATGGATTTCAAAAGGCTACTAGTCTAGTTTTGTTTAGCAGGCAAACACCCTTGAGAGGTCACCAAAAATGTTACTAAATTATGTTCACACCTAATTTAGCAAGGCCTAAACATCAGTTGTTTTAGAGGGGGTATAAATTTTTTTGCTTATGCAGGATCATCCAGTCAATGTCTGATGTCTTGACAGAAGACAAGTGCAAAATCACTTATCAAAATCATGTAACAGCTCAAGCTGAGCTATTACATCATCTTGGTAAGTGAAATATTCTACGTACAAGAAAACAAGCATTCAAAGAATGAGGAGAATTGATGGAGTTCATGTTTTAGTTGCTGATTATTCATTATGTTTCAGTGCAAGTAAAAGAGGTATTTATAGATTGTCAAATTATACATCATGTTTTATACATATGTTCCAAAGAAAGATCAGTCGTTTTATGCTATGTATTTGATTCAGAAAGTGAAATAAATATAAATCATTGCATAGAATGAGATAGCTAATTGTATTCAAAAGAATGTATAAAAGTGTCCCACACAAGCCGTGGGAGTAACTGAAATAGGCAACGTAAAAGTAAATTTTACTTTTGAAAGAAAAGAAATGCATAGGAAAAGAAGAGGGACCCGTCATTGCTCGTGAATGACGACTCCCGTGGTTGAGCTGGTTGCTATCTTCCTCCATCCATTTGAGCTCCAATGTACCTAGAAAATAGATTTTGTTAATGCTCAAGGTACCAAGTCTTTTCATACACAATCAGAACTTCAAAAGTACCATTCACTTTTATGTAGCAACAATATCAGTAATTAGATATCAACATAAGAGAGGTATAGGAAAAGTAATGTTGCTGATTTGAAGACATTAAAACATGTGGAGAAAATGTGGCTCCCACAAGGGTAGAGCCCAGCATGTTTTCTTTTTATTCATTTGAAAAGGATATCAGATTGTAAAAGACAGAATGCATTATTCAAGAAGATACTATGCCAAACCTATACCAAACCCTCATTACAAATTTTTGAAACGCTCAAAATTTTGTGTATACAGTGAAGCCAAGATACAGAGAAGTCGTATACAGGCATGACTATAGCACAGAGGCCTTTTTTTTTCAAAGGAAGATGAATACCCAGATCAATCTTAAAACCTTCATCAATTTAGAAGACTCAGTGAAAAGAAGAGATACAGAGGGCCGAACAAGAATCTTACCTCTTTTCTTGTTTTAAATAACACACAGTCGTGACCTCTTTTGTGTTTGTGTTTTAAAGAGCATTTAAAGCATTTTTTGGTGCTTTTATGATGGGTGATGTCATGCCTTGACCCTTTCTTCATTAGAGACTCATTTTGGAGGGTTTTGGATAGATATTTTAGGGCTTTTTGGTTATACGCAGGCTTTTTGGTTATGCACGACCAAGGAAGTTTCTGGTCCTTATCTTGTTGCAGCTGCTTGGAGAAGTATATAGTCTTCTCTTTTGTTCATTATGGAAGAGTTATTTTCATTTTTAGGCCACATTGTAACTCTTCTGGAGCTCTTTCAGTAGGATATGATATTGTAACTCATTTTGACATGTATACAATTTACACCTTGGAGATCAATAGAGATAATCTTTTGCCTTTTTACCTCTTTTCTGTTCTATTGTGTGCAGTTAAATGGTTGATACAATTAATTGTGAAGTCATTTTATTTCCTTGTCCTTGTGTCTCATTGGTAGCACCTTTGTGTAGTTAGTACATGTTATTTTGCAGGTTGTGAGTTGTGTTAGAGTGCAAATAGTTCAAGTTGTGAAAGGTTTCTTTCCTTCTAGGATGATGCATCATACCCTTCTCATGAATTATTGATGCAGAAAACACATAGAACTAGGTTGTGCAAGTCAAGCTTGTATCTTTTGATTAAACTGTGTGTGCAAACTAATTTTATAGGTCAAGATAATCATTTGGGTGCATCACCTTAGGAGTTAGTTTAACTTTTCATGTTTCTTTCTTACCCTTTCCTCTGCAAAGCATTAGGGTAGTTTTAGGTGATAACCAGCCAGGAAGCCAACCTTCTTCAGAGGTTCTTTCCATTATAGGTGACCCATAGGCCTGGAAAGATCCCATGTTTCTCCAGAATTCTAAGTTCTGCAACTTAGCAAGGGTGCAATTTTGAGAGACAACAAGAGGTTTAATTTGGGTTTGTGCCAGAGATGAGTATTTGTGAGGTGTTTAGTAACCGTTGTGAAGGTATGTGGTGTACCACGTGGAGATTCTCCACTGTTGGACTACTCTAATTTGTAAGTTTGTTATATTTAGTTGACAACATGTTTCATGTGGTTTCAGGCTTTGCACCACTTGAGGCTAATGCAAAACATGTGAGGAGCTTGAGAATGATATAAATAAGAGGTTTTGAATCGGTAGAAAGCAAGAGAAGAAGAGCCAGATGTAGTAAGGCATAGAAGGTAAGTTCAATAATGAGGGAGTGAGATCTGAGTGGTAGAGTGTGGTAACCAGTAATATGATGTGAGAGACAATCTGAAGGTATCTAATGTGGCATATAAAAATATCATTTTGAGGTGTGGATTAGAGTATTTGTGTTTGAGTCATTTTGTAGCCCATGCGGCAAGTCTATGGTAGAATTCTAAGGTTATATTATACTGGAAACCATTATGTGGTCGTTGGTAGAAAATTTAGAAGTAGTGTTCCATAGTTAGTTGCATATATGTAATCTTATTAATCTTATGTAAGCAAATGACTATGACCTAACATGTAAGATGGCCCATTGCAACAAGCTTGTGGTTGTAACCTAGTGATAGTCTTACAAGCTATCCATTCAATGATATGTGGTGTTTCATGTGAATCTCTTGTGTGTTGTAGTTATTTGTGGTTAAGTCTTTGTTGTGGGCTGCACGGTTGGACAATCCCTTCTTGGACCCTCCTACCATGACCACATCACATCTTTAAACTCTTTACATGGTTGTTTATCTACTTTATGAAGGTGTAAAACACTTGTATTATCAAACTATCATATAGGCACTTAGTGACAGTCAAATGGGAGTTTCCTATGCAATGGGTATGGTTTATTTTCATATCATCATTTATAATTATCATTAATATAACACCTTAAGGAATACCCCCTTAACCTAGTAGAGCCTAAAGTAGAAGAAGTAATTACCTAGCCTTATCAAATTGGTTTGTTGTTATCCTTGCCTAACCATAAGCTAAAGGTCTTTTGCCCAGAGTTTGACACCCCTAGCACTCAAAAATGACCTAGCTTTAAGGATTTGGGAACCTACAACTTTGAGTACCAATAGAAGGTACTTAGCTCTAGGACAATGGAGAAAAAACAACTTTGGTGCCACACTGATTTCCACTTGTCTCGGGACATAAAATGGTTCCTCTTGCTTTGTAGTTTGCCTTGAAATATAAATGCTATGTCAACTTTGTTGTTGGTTGAATCCACATATTTGGGTCATTTCTATGGACATAAATCTATCTTGTAGCCATGGAAGTGATATGGCTAAATGTGCACATTTGCTCTCTGATTTGCTTAATTCCCTACTCTTTGTTGATTGTTAAGGACTAGTGGTATTTTTTAATTTCTTGGGGAGGTTGTTAGATCCCTAGGGTCAAGTTCTCTTAGGCCAACCCTGTAATGAAATAACTTGCACAATGCAAGAAGATGATATGAAATATTCTGCAAATACTTGATAATAACTGAGAATAACAGGCCACTTCGAGGGGGCAACCTCCAAATATCTCCAATGAGAACACACTTCACAATCTATGATGAAATAAGACTCATATCCTCCTATATATACGTAATTATGCTTAGATGAATAGACACACGCCTATATAACACCTAGTCCGACCTATCTAACTAAATAATAATATAATAATGATAACATGACTTAATTAGGAGTTAAGATAGCCACAAGCCGACTATTCATAACCCTATGTACACCAATATTAAGGGCATAGCAAACCCCCTAGAAAGACTAGCTTTATGGTTGTGTAAATGATCGAGGACAACAATTTTTAGACATGCAAATGCCCTAGAATGATTATGCAAACTTAGATTCATTTTAGTGCTCTAATTGAAGTGTTCTTAGAATGATTCTTTTCTCCAGTACTTAAAATTTTATAAATGATTACCATATGACGAATGGATGCATATTGAATGCCTTTACATACAAGTACATATCAATAAATCATGCCAAACGTGTACTGAGTTGGCTCATGGTAGGAAAGAAATAGGCAAGAGTTGGCTAAAATTTGAATTCAAATTTTAAATTTTTAAGGGTCAAATATGCAAATGTAGGATCGATCCCATGACCAAGGGATTGATTGAGAATAACGAAACAATAAATCTAATGAGGGGAATGAATGCCAAAATATGGGGGATGCAATAAATGTAAAGTGTATGGGAAAATGTGTACGAATAGATGGAATAAAGTCAAATGCATAAGAATGCATATTAAACAAATAAAGATGACGAATAGAACAATAGGCCAAAAATGAACCCCCAACTAAATAGAAATTAGTATGAGTATGCAAATTTCACCATTACAAATTTATTAAGGTCATTGACTGAAAACTAATGGAACTGCATTTTTTTCACCATGGGATACACCTAGGTCAACTTTCCAACGACATATGCATGCAACCTTATCCATAACTTTTTTGTGCACGTGAATCATATTTCACGAGATGCTTATGAAAAATCCAAGAGCCAATCTTATGGTAAGAGATCCTTACCACCATAAAACACAAAAACAAAAACAAAACCCCCCCAAAAAAAAAAGTCAGGAAAGAAAGCATCATATTTTATACCAAGAATATCTTAGCATCTTGAGTACCAATTTCGAGCGTATCCTGGCCAACATTCATTCATCACCATATAATTATTATATTTGAGTCGAATTGTGGGTTTGGATCGACAAGGTAATTTCAGTAATGAAATGGGTTTTGAATTTTTTTTAATAAATGGTATATACGTTTTATAGGGAAGTCTAACCTCTCTCTTGAAAGATCTGGATCTTATACTAGATTAGCAATCCAGAGGTGTTTAGTGATTCCATCACAGAGCTATTGATATGGGTTTTGAAATTACAATCTTTGCATGCCTCTAGAGATACAGAGGTATTTGCTTATTGCAGGATTATTTAATGTGGGTTAAAATTCGGCTTCATATGATTAGAAAGGGGACAGTTTAAAAGGAAATTTGTTTCATCTTCATTTAAGTTACACCCCTTAAAAGTTATTTGTTCTCAATCTATCAGCCGTGTTTATCTATCAATTTTTACTGCCTAGTTTGTCTGACCTGTTCTTAGTTTTGGGATCCATATATAGCCATAAGTGGTTTGCTCTAATTTGGGTCGTTAATATGCCTGTAAAAGTGAAGGCTGTGTTTTTAGGTCACTGCCAATGCAGACTCCAATTTGGAGTTTGAGGTTGCCTTTCTTGTAGAAGACCCACAAGGGATTTTTTCTAACCTTTTTACAGTATATAGGGCTCAAATTATGTCACTCTAGCTGTAAAGATTTGGATTTAAACTAAAACTTAGTTTGAGAGTAAACCAAAGCTTACCAACAAATCCCCATACACCTGGAGGACTAGAGCTGGGATGCTATTTTATAGTGTTGTTAATATGCTTATAATACCATAGTTCTTTCTTGTTTTTATTGATGCTTAAAAAGTAGTTGTGATTTTAGTGTAGATGTTATGTTTTGCCGTTGTCAATCACCTATTACCTAGATGTTCCAAATTATTTATTATATATGCATACACATAAACACGTTTATTCTTGTTATTCACAGTATTTTTGGTAGCAGGCATTAGATTTTTAACAGGGGGAACTTCCTTTTCAGGTTTTAGGCTATTTGGAAATGTGGCATATGTTCTTTTGGAATACTAGATGTTATCCATGCTATGCTTTTTGCTTCTTGTTTTGAAGTCATAATACTCAGCAGTGCTTGGGAAAACGGTTTGCAAATTACCTATTACCTAGATGTTGCAAATTATTTATTATACACACACACACACGTTTATTGTTGTTTTGCACAGTATTTTTGGTAGCAGGCATTAGGTTTTTAACAGGGGGAACTTCTTTTTCAGGTTTTAGGCTATTTGGAAATGTGGCATATGTTCTTTCCGAATACTAGATGTTATCCATGCTTTGCTTTTTGCTTCTTGTTTTGAAGTCATAATACTCAGCAGTGCTTAGGAAAAAGATTTGCAATGTACAGATCTCTCCAATAGTGGTGGATCTAGCTCTATAAAATGCAAGATCCCAACACCTTTGGTGGATTTCACTTGTATAAAGATTGGTAGAAGCTAAATTCTTAGCTCTAGGATATTATTGTAAGATTTTGTATATAACTGATCATCTGTTGCAAACAACTGATTTAGTTAGTTGATCTTGTTCAAATGTTAATAGGGTAGTTTTGTGCGGTGTTTCTTTATTAAATTTCATTCGATTTCATGTTTTTCAATATTAGCCTGAAGGAATCTCCTTGTTCTCATGGATGTCTCTCTTGCTAATTCATGAAATTGTTTGCCAGTGAAATCTTATCCACCTTGCCTTCAGCAGTGTTTTATTTTTACCCGTAACTCTCATTATTTTAACTGGATCTATTCTTTTGCTTGCACCTTTGTTCTAAAACTTGCTCAGCATACACCCATTTTAAATATCTACCTAGCAAATTGGATGAATAAATGCTTTTGCATAATGACAGATGCAGCTGATTTTGAGGAAGCATGTGGCATCAGTGTATAGTTGTTATAGGGAGCCATCTCGAGAGTAAGATATGCCCATTTTGCAAATGGGCATTTGCATCACCTGCATCAACAAAATCAAGCTCTTAGTTTGAATTTACTTAACTCTGGTGAATGCCACCTTGAGTACTTGAAAGAACTGATAGGTATTCACTATTCTGTGGTATCAAGTAGACCCTAGATGAAACTTCCCAGTGCATGCTCGAAAAATTCTTGTGCAAATCACACTTTTTGTCCTGTAGAATCATTGAAGTTCTTTATAATAACATCAAAATGTTCTCCATGCTGGGACTGCAGAGGTGATACTGTTGGGCCTTTACCATTCACCAGGCTGGGATGATTACTCCATTCACCTGCTTCCAGCTACAGGTGTGTATTCTCTATTGGAGAATACCTCTGCAACCTGATTTTTCAGCACAGGTGTCCTAACAAGTGCAAGTTTTATGCAAGTTTGTCTTGTACTCACCAAGAGACTTGATTTCCTTCTTACCTTTCTTATTGACAATCTAAGATTCTGGTAGGAGTCCATTGCGGAAGATTCTTTGTAGTCCAATTTTTTGTTTTTCTTCATAGCGTCTTGATCTCACCATTTCATCCATATATCTTGCCTTGTTATATAAACAAAAACATTTTGACGTCCATTCTTTGCTCATCTGGTTTGATCAAGGACTTCGTAGTGTGCAACTTGAAGGCAGTAATAACCATGAAAATCGGTGATTTGTGCAAGTCAGTGATTTTTTTGAGAGTACATTTGTAGTAATTATTGTTGTTTTTTTTTAAATATGCAGAAAATTGACCCAGTGCTTCTTAGGAGTACCTTTTAGTTGGAAAGGAAGTACTTGTGATATAATTCCCTCCCATGAAGGGTATCAATTAAAGACATCAGATTTCCACAGTCCATAATATTGTTCAATCGCGTTTCTGGATTTAATTGTGTATAATTTTGTTAGCATCAATGTTTCGGATCACACTCCGTGATCCATCATCAGAATGTAGAGAGCTGTGAAATCAGAAATGTAACAGGTTTTGAATGGCTAAAAGTTTTTTTTTTTTTCTCACTATATTATCATAAATGTAACAGCGAGGGACTGTCATGTTTCAAACCCTGCTTCAAAGAAATTGGCTATGGTAGTAAGGCGGGGGGTGCAGCAACAAAGGTGGTTGTTCTGTGTGAAATCATTTGTTGTTAGTTAACTTTGAACTGTCAATTTGAATATGATACATTTTATTCTTGCAGGAAGTTGGATGATTCATCATTTGTTTACAATAGTTAAAATCCACTAGCTACTGCATATGTATAAAACATTTTAATTTTTTTCTTATTCCTGAAATCTTAGAATCCCCTTTTTCTGTTTGAATATGTTTGCCTTTCATCTAGGATTCCCTGTTGCTAGCAGTACATAATTTTCATGCAAACTCAGAAATTGGAGAGCTCAGGTGCCCTTAAGCAAATACTTAATAAAGATACTCAGGATCTCTTTTTTTTATTGGATTAAGCATAAATAAAAAATTTACAAGGATCAGCTGCAAGAGCAGCCATGGCCACACAGCCAAAACAGCAAAAGACAAGAAACAGCGCCCAGCAAAACAAAGAGCCTCAGGATCTTGACAGAGTTTCTTCCATGCTTCGAGAGTAGATAAAGTGCCTGTGTTCCTTTTAGTAGTGAGAATAGGGCATAGGGCAATCATCACATTAGGATGCTTATGTTGAGGTTAAGCAAGTCTTTATCCATGGAGACATGCTACTGCAAAAACCAAATCTCATAAAATGCAGGAGCAGGAGGATTTTTTAGACTCCGGCTAATCCCCAGTGGTTAAGGATCCTTATTCTCCAGCATCTCCTTGAAATCCAGCGAAAAACAGATGTAACCTAGTACGTAGAAACTGCCAAAACTTTATTCCTTCCACACTTCAAGCAGCCACTTATGTTGTAGATGTGATCCAAGTTGGTGCTAAGCTCCTACTTGTTATCATCATGGGCTGAGAAAATTAAAATTCAGAGGCCTGCAAATTAAGCAGCTAGGTGTAGGCACACCCCAAGAATGTTCACTATCAAGTGTGAACTTCTTAGCATTTATTTTCAATAATTTCTTCTCTAGTACAAAATTACAAACTAGTGATACCAAGCAGTTCACATACAAAGAAAAAAGAGAGAAAATATATCAATTCCACAAATGACCAAAGTAGGTCAATGGGACTAGAATGTACAACTAGTTACAAAAGAGAAATGGTCATCATAGCTAACTGGTCAATGTGCAGGTGATTTTCAGAGTTTATCATTGATCTTGTAAATAGTAAATACTCTGCCAAGTTCTTTTCTTCAAAATCAATATTAGATCATTGAACAATTTAATATTTGACTTGAGAGATTCAAAAGTAATGTCAAGTTCGAACTCCTGAGATCAAAATTAAGGTCATATTTCCGTTTGAGATGGCTAGTTGTTGATCTGGAGCAGTCACAAATGAAGAGAGTTTAAATGATTGTAGAAAACTCGACAATCAAAGGGCATGTATGCACACATATTATGAAAAGATCCTCATTTCAAGTAATCAAATATATTTCAATACATCTGAGCAAGTTGTGTTCTTGCCCTGTTCTGAGCCATCTCAACGAATCTGAGACAATAGAATAATTTTGATACAGATGGAGATTATGAGAAGACATACACAACAGCTACAACAATAATTTAGAGACATTGCCATGTTGGCATGAGAGGAAGTCTGAGGAACTAACATAGTTGAATATTCTCAAGGGTAGTAAGTTGATTTTAAGTAATATATCTCAATACTTCCCAGCAATGTGCTTTAATTTCAGCTTAGTCACTGATATAATATATCGTATCCTGATATTTTACATATGTACATCAAAATCTGTCCAGCAATTCTCATTTTCCTTTTACAAATACATGCTTGTAGAATTTAACCAATGCATATGAAGTAATCAAGCACTGTAGCCGCCTTGGAGTGAACTCAACTTGCCAGGTGGGATTTGAGTGCATGCCTCAGCAGAGACTTCATCCATGGTTTCTGTACTGACACCTTTATTACAGATATTTGCTAGAGCACGCATGTGTTTCATTCCATACTGGGAAAGTGACCCACAGTGTGATTCAAAAGTGCGTACCTGTCACATACAAGTAGTGTTAACAGCAATCAATAGATGCTGTATGGTGTAGAACGCAGAGGATACTCCCTACCATTTTACAGTAACTAATAGTTTGTTTTTTAATCTCAAACATGACATACTCAAGGGATATGTTGGGAAAAACTCCTTTCTGATTCTATGTAATGCAGAAGTTGGAATCAGGATGAGTAAGGAAAAATAAATATTTAGGATTGAAACTATTACCATTCTTTTAAGGCAGTCCCAATCATCAACCAAAGAATGCCCATGCGGTTGTACAAAATTCAATGTGGAGGGACCCATTTCTGATCCGAATAAGAGATTACCAAGAAGTTTTATGCTTTTGTCCAAATGCATGCGATGTGTCATGGTTTCAACCAATTCTTTTGCCGCCTCCAACTTTTCAGGTGTATCATCCTTGGATCGTTTATACTGTAAGTGGGGAAAGAAACCAACTGATATTGTTCAGAGAGTGACATTTCAGCACTAGAATATCTTCCATATTTTTCTTTTGATCATAGTTGCCTTAGTGACCACAAACAATTATTTTATGATGCTTCAAACCAAAGACAATGGTTCCATTTAGGAATATCTTCCTAATGCATTGTGTAGTATAAAATAAACTGAAGAGGGCAAAGACAGAAAGATTAACTCAACTGCCATAAAATCTATTTTTTAAATGTTTACCAACCTTTTGCCACATGTAAAGAAGATCTGCATCTCTCTGATTTATAGCTGTTGTATCTTTATCTTTAAGACGTGGTGGTAAATTGTTCTCTAAGGTAGCATTAGCATTGGCAGTGTCAAAACCCATGTATAGGGACAATGTTTCCTTGCTAAGAGGTATGTCACCATATTGCATCACATGGGAGCCCTTTTCAAATGTATGGTAGTTTGATGTCCTTTCTTTCACCTGTAAAATGTCTGCTCCATCAATACTAAAAAGCAATAAATGATAATAAAAACGTGTGAAGCGAATGTCAATAATTCAGTGTACCATAAAATGAGTTGATCTTGCTCTAAACATGTATCTTCAAATTGCTACTTATTTGAATAGTATGATATACTACAAAAAACTGATTATGTGCCTGCTATCAAATGATTTATTCCAGTGTAAGGTGTTATGACATATTTGTAAATTTCACTGTTTGCTGCACTCAGGAAATTAAATATTGGACTGTTTATGTGGTTGAAATTGAAAGGGCAAAGTTGTCCTGCTTCAAAGACATTAAAATATTGGGAAATGTGTAGTGCAACTGTATGGGCCCTAGCTTCTCATGCAAGTAGCACTAACTATGGCATTTTGTGATGTGGTCTATCCGCAGGTGAAGTATATCCAGAGGATCTGGATTGGGGACTAATACGAGGACTTGGCATTCTCGAACCATTTAATCAAACAGTCTAAACACATACAATAAGAAAATAATTAATCATGCAATTCTTGATAAATTTAAATTATAAGAATAAATATTTTTGTAATAACATGAAATATAGATAGCCGCAAAATCATTCTAGAAGTTGAGGTGGTCTACACAAACAGGCTTACAATACTGAGATGAGGATGCAGTCTATACTCACCACTAGATACTGCCGATTTAATGTTTCCTCCATCATATTGTGCACTTCGCTGCAAGCACAAAAAGCAAAGATTCAGTATAAAGTTGCAAGTGGATAATTTCATTGGAATTTTTACAAAATAGTATAGCATACCTGTCTTCCATCCAAGCTACACTGTACAGATCTCCAAGGCAGGTGTAATATCCAGAGGGAGGAGAGGGGTCCATTCCAGGACAGTATGTTCCCCAACTACTTTCTATTGAATTTGATGCTGTTGTGACATATATGTTCATTCCCTCTGGAAGTAAACCCTCAACAATGCTTCCACTTTCACATGCTTCGATATAAATTACCTAAATGATGAAATACCTTAGATTAATCCTCAAGAAAAAAGACTATAGAGCTCCAAATGTTCTCTAAAATCAAACTCTAAAAGGCAGTAGATTCATTTTCTGGAAAGAAATTTGCTTTCTTTATAGGTATTAAGTAGATTTGAGAGGAAGTAGTGTAGATGGATAGAAACAGAAATCATTTGTTAGTTGTGTGGGAGGGTTATAATGAAGCAAAAAATATGTAAAATGATAATTGCTGGGGCCGTGCATATGCATCTAATATAAACTCTATTTTTGAGGGAAAATAGCCAAAATTTAACTGTTAGCTAGAATAACACACCATTTTTTTGTAGGAGCTAGCGGCATGTTTCTTCTTCAAGACATCTATAAAATCTACTGCAAAAAGATAAGGACCAGAAGGCATTCCTGCAAGTCATGGCACCAATCATATAAATAGGTCTCCAAAGGCTTAGAACTTCATATTAAACACCAATATCATACAAATTTTATTTGGTAAGATTAGTTTTGAAATTGAAATTACAAATATAGTCTAAATCATAGATAACAATATTTATAAAGGCTTGTACCAAGCATTTTTTTTCCTTCTAATATACAATTTATGAACATAGGATACAAAAAAATCAGTCCCTTCTGTTGCTTTTTGTTTTGAGGAAACACCCCATTCCCGAATCACATGAAAAAAATGGCCAAGCTTCCCTGCATATCACTCGTTTCATTCGTTTGGTCTCTTGGAAATTCAGATCTAATCATGCTAGGAGGCCTCACAAACATACAATTGGAAATTTTCTCTCCTTTTCTAAAGGTAGAGAGGTCAAGAAGCTTGACTTCACTAACTTCTACTGCACAGTTATTTTCCTAGTGCACCTTTTTGAGCAGGGAATGACAAGGTTGGCTAGGATCCATGTAGTTCTACCGATGAGGTTTTGCCTTTTTCAGTTGCTTTGTGACCAAGTTCTTGGAAACTCCAGAATGTTTTACATGGTTTGAATCAAAAAATTAAGAAGTAACAAGAGAACAAACATAGAACAATTTGATTTAGTGTGCAACTATGAAGTAATATACCCACCAAGCACCCCTGGTCCTCCGTGGTCACTGTAGAAAATGAAGATATGGTCATTAGGGCCACTGTCAACGACCTTCCCACTTCCACCTTTTACAGAGTCCTTATCTCCAAGGATGACAGCAAACAAGTTATCTACGTTCACATCCCATCCTGTGTAGTCCTGAATGAAATGAAAACATACTGTTAGAGGAAGTGCAGTCCTAAATGATAGCATATGAAGACACATGGTTAAGCCTTAAGAGACAGTCTCTTCAGGAACAGAACAACTATGATTATGAAGTCACCCAATTAGACCTTAAGAGGCTGTCTCTTCAGGAATTGAAAAATAAAGGAAACTTGTAAAAATAGACACACCTTAGGAACACCTGCATACACATCTTGACCTTCAGGATTGTTGATGATAATCCCTTTTCGAGGATCAATAAAATTATTTGCTATGTCATCGTACATGAACACAACAATATTCTCCTCTTTCAGCCCCCCCCTTTTAAGAATTTGATATGCATGGCAAACATCAGCCTGCAAAAGCAATCATTCAATCCTCAGCATAATACTTTAGTTGTGTCCGTACTATGATGTTTTGACACACTTAAAAACTACTGTAACTCTTAGTATTGAGTATATTAGACATATACCCATCTGCTATTCTGTAGTTTGATATAATTGTCTGGGATGTAGGAATGGATTTATTGAATCAAATTTCATGGATTGAATCAAAGTCCAAGGACCAAGAAATTTAAGTATCTACCTTCATAGTCACTAACTAAAGTGTTAGTTAACAAATATATTATTATAGAAAGTGAAATAGAGAATCTAGATCTATATGTATGATTCTGGAATACCCATATTGCTAAATCTCTTCAATTTATTTGTTATTTGTCGTCTATAATTAAATCTGTCCTCGTGCTTAATTGACCTGCAGATTCATGTGAAACAAAGATAAAGATGTCTTGAACGCATCAAACTCTTCCATCTTGCCAACTAGATTTTGTTATTTCGCATAGATGTATCTATCTGTTCACCCAATAAATAAACAAATATGTAGATCTATCGGATATTATCTAGTTTAATCTTGCTTTATATATTAATGTCCCCTAAAGGCCAACTGGACTGCAAGATATTAAATATAAAATATGAGATGAGGAGTGCAAACCTATTTCCAATCAAAAACAAAAAGAAGATAGCAATCTTAGCCTAAAGCAGGAAACCAGAGTAGCAGGGAAGCACCAGACTAATATGACAGGGAACAAGGAAAGTCAAAGGAGAGAAAAGCCTCGCTCAAGGAGATGAATCCTTCTCCTCTGGAGAAGCACTCTTAACTAGATCTGGGACTCCTCAGGACCCACCACCTGAACCTAGATGATGCTTATGCAATCTCTTCCTAGTCAAGCTATGAGAGAGCTGAAGGCAGGAAGTAATCAACCTAGTACAACAAACTATAGGGCACTTAGTCTCTAGAAAGGGTTAAAAAGAAAAGGGCAAAGCATCTCTGGTCCTCATAAGCCTTGGAAGCCAGGAGGAAGCAGCATAGATAGATAAATATGGTTATGGAGGATGGATGTGCACAAAATTCACCTGGTGTCTGTAGTTAGAAAATCCAGCAGAGCCAGCAATAAGAACAGCCCATTTAGTCCCAGCAGATTCATCTTCACTCTCTGAAGGCAACTGAATTTTTCTATCAAAATGGACCCTAGCTGCTTCTGCAACTCTACTGAAATCCAGAAAGCATAACAACAGCACAAGGACACCCACAAACCACTTGACAATACCCAAACCCATCCCAACTACCCAACTACCTTTCAAAGATTCAATGGTCTCCAACTACAATTCAGAATCTTTAACTATGAATTTTGGGGTGCGTTGGCATCAGTTATATACAAATTTCTCCACCCATTTCGCTCTAGACTAAGACTGTATAACCAATAATTAAAAATGTGATTAATGGCTTCTAAAAAAACTTGGGTACACAAGGTATTGTTTCACTGTTACTTTGTTTGTCCGTTCCTGGAGATACTCTGATTCCAAAAGGTCGTCAAAAGTGATAGGCAGGTTCAAGATTCCAAGAATTCAAGAAGTATACGTAATGAATTAAAAAGCTCTGAAGTATGTGGGCTCACTCTATACAGCTGTAAAGGCATAATCTTCAGCCACTTGTCATGTTCCATTAGGCATTGAAGTTCTATTGATTTAATAATCAAGCAAAGAGAATAAACTGGCTATTGAGGGAAAATTTACTGTCAGAGAAAATTAGTTGTTTGGTTCTGCATGATTCCACAAGATTCCTGTACCAGGGAGCTTTTTACAGATGGCCCCACGGATGATGCTATCACCAACTCCACACATTAATTGTCAAAAGCTGAAATCAGAGAGTGATTTTTCTTTTCCAACCAAATTTCCCAATCAGATTTTTCTTCATAAAATCCATTTAAGTCCTACATGAATAGGAGAACGCATCAGTCTACACATTTATAGGTAGCAGTTTCCCAATCTGATTCTTCTTCATAAAATCTAAATAAGTCCTACATGAATAGGATAACGCATCTTTAAATTCAAATTCAGCAGCCGGCAGGGCACACACTTATAGATACTGAAATCTTAGTAGAAGTGATAATTATTGGATCAAATGACGTGATAATTATTCGGAATCTAAGGAAACTTGGATTTGGCAGGGGGCGAGGGAGTAAAAGACAAATTAACAAAAGTGTTTTTTTAATTTAGAAATAAATATTCAAACACTTTAATCATTCTAAATTAAAGAAGGGAAGAGGTGGTTTATAGAAAACTAGAAGGGCATAGTTCTTTTGAAGGTTAATATTGTTTTATTGTTTTATTTTGGTTTTGACTAGGCGAGATTCAGATTTGGAATCACGAATTTACATTAGGGTTTGTACTTGTTACTAAATTATGCTTACAAATTAATTTAGCATGGCCTTAGCAATAGTGTTAGAACGGGGTAAGAATTTTTTTTGATAACATGAGATATCAAGTCAACACTGGTTGTCTTAGTGAGCAAGTTACATAATTTATTTATTGGGATCATGTAATAGCTATAGTCGCGCTATTGCACAACCCAGATAAATAAATTAAATATCTTCATTGAGAAAGCAAACATTCAAAGGATATCAGATTTGATCAAGTATGTTGATGTTTATCAGTATAAGACAATGCAATTGCAGAAAAGAGGTATTTATAACTATCATTTCTTTATGATATAAACACATGTACTTTAGATATTTCAGTTCATATTATGTAATTGAGTCATAAAAGGAAAGAAACATATAAGTCATTTACATAATATGAAAATAGTTGATTGTATTCAAAAAGAGTGTTTAAGGTGTCCCACACAAATCGTGGGAATGACTGAAAGATGCAACATAAAATTAAACTATATATCTGAAAAGAGAAAAGAGCATATGAAGAGAATAGGGACCCGTCATTGCCTGTGAATGATGAATCCCAAGGTTGACCAGGTTCATCTTCAGCTCCCCCCATCCAGTGAGTTCTAGAGATACCTGCATGAAAAAAGCTGTTAGAGCTCGGGGTTCAAATTCTTTTCATATACAAAAGTAACAGATTTATAGTCTACCTTCATGAAGCATCAAATTCAGAAGTTCAGTTATCAGATAATACAAAAAGAGAAGCAGAAAAGATAGCTGAATAGCAGATGCAAGTGCCAGATCAGAAAGATAAATCCACACAAGAAGCATCATGTCATGTAACTAAAGGTATGTTTTATGTTCTAACATGTTGAATGTGCATGAACAGGCAATAAATGATAATGTGTAAAAGATACAACATGTGGAGAAAATGTGGCTCCCACAAGGGTTGAGCCCAGCATGCTACCCTCTCCTTAACAATTGAGAGGATTCATAGTCCAAATAATTAACATACATGTCAAAACATAACAGCACTTGTCAATAAGCAAAATCCATGGTAATGATGTTCATTGTGTGGAGCCCCATTGGCACGTTTAATGCTTATGAGAATATATGTGTGCTGTCTCCGAGTGGCATTGAGCTTTTGTGAAGCTGTGAGAAAGGAAAGAAGTGCTAAATAGTACAAATAAAACTCCTCCTTGCACAAGTATCAAAGGTACCAATGAGGCTCCATGTAGTGGGTATGCCTTTAACATCTAGAACATCTTACAATTGGACCTTGTATTGTTACAGTCAGCAAAATGAGTCATCATTATGATACAAAGATACTACAGCCAAGGAGTATGCTACAGAACAATTAAGGCTGCACCACGACAGTGATGATAAACCTCAAGGAATAAGACAGTAGCATCTAAGGAGCAGCCAATCATGACATTGTAGCTATGAGACATGCTAATGATGTAATCATTTAAGGGTTTTATTTCTTTGTGTAGGCATTAATGAGAGATGAAGTGAAGTGCATTATAGAAAAACAATAAGTCATGAGAAGAACTCATAATGCCATCAAAGGAAAAGACAGTCACATCAAAAACGGAAGTCTTATACAAAAGTGATGATAGCATGCACACTTAATACATTAAGGGGACTAAGTCATAGCTATAGGACAACAACTATGTCAGGTCAACCATATCATCAAGGGAAAACAACTATAGCTATTAGGATTTTGGAAGGAGAGGTCACTAGTATCAACAAACAAGTATTGATTTGAAAAGTTGAAGGTTGTCCCCAAGGCATGCATACTCAAGTCCAAGTGATGGACAAGTGACAAAAAAGTTGACAATGAAAGAAGCACCATGTAAACAAAGACAACAATCATCTGGGTAGTCATCATTTTGGCATTTGAAGAAAACAACATCACAAATAGTCACAGTGGCAATCAAAACATTATAGATCAGTCAATAAGGACAGCCTCACACAAGTTTGAGGCTATGAATTGAATGGAAGAGGACAATCACCTTTATGGGTAACAATGAAGCCTCTTATGTCAAGCATTCACATGTTTTGGTAAGACATTAGTGACCTTTATGAAGAAGACACATATTGACTTTGGACAAAAACTAGTTGAGGAAATCATATATATTGCTTGTGCTTTTCATTAAGTACATTCACCTTCTTCACCAGTTGTAAGGCAATGGAGATATTAAGAAAGTAAGAAAAATGTCACTAGAGATCAGTCATGAAGAGATTGAAAGGAACAAACCAATCTAACATAGACAACAACTTTAGGAGCATGAAATAGTCATGAGATGCTACAACAATCTCAAAAGTAAAAGGTATAGTCATTAGGGACAGTAAAAAAAGCATGAGGACAATACGAGTAGGAGCATGAAGGAGATAAATGTCTCAAAGGTTATTCTTAAATATCATCTATTCTAACAGTCAGAAGTTGATTTGGGCAGATAAAAATAAGACAAATATTTACCACTTTTTGTTGTGAATGAAATGTAAATAGCTAGTTTGTTGAGACATTTTTGCTGTCATCAATTACAACAATCAAATCTCTAGAGCAAAGGAGGAGCATACAGAGATACTGTCATTTGTTTCCAATAGTTGTATAAGCTGGAAAAGCAGTCCCCATGACTGTCAAAGGACATAGAGAAGCAATGATCACAACAATATGCAATTAGCGATTTGAGCTGAAAAGTCATTAGCAAATTAAGAGTCTCAACAAGCTTTAAGGCTCTGCATGTCATAGCCCTACTCAGATAAAGGTAATGATCATCAAACATTGTATAGGACACAAAGGTTACCCATTCAACATAGCACGACCATAAAGAATAAAAAGCATTGCCAGTGTAACATCCACATTCTAAAACATAGTAAAACTAAAAATTTTACCATAGAATAATTTAACAAGGTAAAAATGAGAGAATTTTTTTCTTTTATTTAACATA
This sequence comes from Cunninghamia lanceolata, assembly GCA_027924645.1. Classification (NCBI taxonomy): domain Eukaryota; kingdom Viridiplantae; phylum Streptophyta; class Pinopsida; order Cupressales; family Cupressaceae; genus Cunninghamia; species Cunninghamia lanceolata. The sequence goes on along the minus strand of BSBN01001580.1, from coordinate 2,007,065 downwards.
TAATCAAGTAACTACAATTACAAGATTTCTCTTTACAAAATACATTAAATCATATTGTCTTTCTCAATTACAATATTTGCTATGTAAATCAATTACATACACAAATTTGGAATAATTACTGCTTCTGAATATCTGACATCTTTATCACAAGTCCTAGGATGTTTCCTGCTTGGAGAGAGAGTATCTTTCCAGTGATTTACCTCCATCAACAGATCGACGGTCTCCCACACATCTTCCACATAGGAAGTGGCCCTACCCTTCACAAGGAATATAGACCTTAGGTGACCAGTGGTAATTTACCTTTCCCGAGTACATAGTGTTGTATCCTACACAACTCTATCAACTATACAACCCTAGATACCCTCTAGCTAAGTATGATTTCTGATAGGTTGTGCAATCCAGATACAATGAACTGACAATGCATGCAGAAAATGAATGCATTACTTTGGCCAAAATTTTAATATCAATAACATTCATAATGAATGTGGTCGTAGTGTTCACCTACCCCTACTCGACTTGGATACTGTCGTATTCTTGCAGTTTATTCACACCAACTATATTTACGTAAATAGTTTAATCATCTTGTCATGATAATAGTTTTCTTGACTTAGATAAATCTATATGACATAACTAATCATTTGGTTCATAATCGACTCTAGGGTTTTCCTATTAACCCTTGGATAATACGATATTTCAAAATATCCATATCTCATTTCTATGAGTCTAAGGTTTATAAACAACCTTTGGTTTAACTCAACCAAGGTTAAGAATACTATGGTTTTGTAATAGATAATAACTCCTATAGAAAAGGAATATGAATACTTTCAACTTACCTTCACGTGATGTCATTGACCATCACTTCTTATATACTCATATATGATTCTATACAAAGTCATTTCTAGATAGACTTAGTCTATTCCAACATAATGGTTTACTATTATGCTATACTCATCAAGATTAATAGAATAGACATCAAAGATGGTCCTCTGACATTTATCCCGTTTTCCAAACTATCCCTAGTTCTTCTACCACTCAATAGGCTTTACCATAGTTATCATAGATCACCAAGAATCTAATTTCTTTTGATAAGGAAACATTTTTGACAAATGTATAGAAATTAACCCAAGAATGGTTTCAAAATGATAATATCACCATTTAATATTTTAAACCATATTACTCATAACTAGTAAGTTTTTCCTATCATATAGCATTTGCACTAATTCAATAGAACTCTATTTCATGATTAACTTATATCTATGTCGTCGACTGACCTCATTTGAAACTCACTCATTGAGGTGACTGGTTTTCATGACTCTTGATAACTACATTATCCTTCTTCAAGTATGTGATAATAGAAGTCATTTGGTTCTCCATACTATATTTTGACAAATATCATAGTTTTAAAACAATAAGCACAGGGTCAGCCTTGTAAGATAATGAAAGAGATTTCATTGTTATTACATGCATCGACCTTTTCAAGCTAAGTCGACGCTCACTGGTTTATACTAAGATAACATAACAGTCATTTAATGACTCCATATCCTTTTAAACACAGTCGACTCTCTCCTTGTTTTGAATAAAAGTAATGAACTTAAGAAATAAGCTACTATGCATAATCGATTGCTCTTCATATAGAGTATAGAAGACTTAACAATCATACGAATATTCATTGCCTTTTGAATGCATAAATTGCAGAAGTGTTTACCTGACAGTGGCGGTTTACTGAGATGTAATGGTAGATAGAAATATTTCTGTATTTGGCCCAAACAACCGCGCTCTCACCTTTCTCTAACTTCTTCTCTCACTGCCCACCACGAACTCTCTACTTCCAATGACCAAGACTATGCAAAAATAACATGCCAACAAAAGATGTGGCCATTGACTAGCTGAGTCGTGGCTTTAAGGGCTCAACTAGACTCTTAATGAGTCATCCCATCTATTCGTTCCCACTCCATTACAGTTTTTAAAACACATTTAATTCAAAATGGTTTGCTTCACGATTCGATTCCAACCGCTAGCTATAAAAATGCACCAGCGAATGTGGTCGGATTAGCCACCATTCTTCTTCTAAGAGGCCGCCAACACATTTAAACCATCTTTGAGCAATTAATAAACACAAGGAGTGATTCAATCCATCATGCAGTTACAATGAAGGCACTCCATAATATATGCTTACAGTTGCTCAAGAGTAAGCATTATTAACTTATAATGAGGTATTATCCTCATTCGATGCATTAGTATATACTTATTTGTTTATATCAAATATGGTTTACATAACATCATCTCTATTTGATAGTTATGATTTAATCAATAAAAATAATAGTAATAAAACAAAGGTTTACGGATAATGTGGATGGGTTGAGCTTGTCTCCCCTTCACAATCCTTTGTTAAAATCACGTCAACTTGTCTTAACGAAATCATCTTGACGTTAAAAGTCGACAACAAAACCTTAAGTGACTTAATAATAATAACACAACCATTTTACGACAATGACATCATAATTTTTATGTTAGACATAAATGGTCATAGTTCTTACTTAGACGGCGTCGTTTATGTTACAAATGACTATGATGACACACTACGACTTGAAAAGATTCAAAAGATATTGACTACCTGTCAATTGGATTCGAAGGAAACTGACAAGACAAGACTTACCTCTTACAACATTGGTTCACGTTTTCATTAAACACTAATACTTGTTTGGCAAATCATCACTCGTAACTTGAGGTCTATATTTCTCTCCTCGAAAGATTCTCTCTCTCTCTCTCTCTCCGAGACTCATCTGAAAATCTGTAATCCTGTATCAAACTTGTAACCAACAAATTATGATCAGTGCATCATTATTAAATAATAAACCAAATCTTATAATGCAAAATATTAAATTGACAATAACATATTTATTTCCATAATTCCATAAATGACATTCAATATAATCTATATCATTCCTTGACATTAATCTAAACATCATAATATATTTACTTATGTTCAAGTAAAAGTAAAAAGTATAGCAAGACAAAAATTGGGGATGTAACATATCCTTCCCCTAAAGATTCATCGTCCTCGATGATATAAAGTATCAAAATGCAACCAAAAATAAGTTCATTGTTTTCAACTAGTAACAGTATTAAATAAATGAGGAAACTTTTGATAAAATTCATGGTAATCCTCCCATGTATCATTTTCCTCAGCATATTGGTCCCATTGGACCTTGCACTGCAAGACCTCTCTCACGTTTCTAACACCTTGAGTGGCACGAAGAGGTAAGAAAGCATATCCATAAGATGAATTCTCAGTATAAGGCTAAGGCAGATCAGAAGAGGAGACATAAGGAGTTTCAGGAGGGTGATGAAGTCATGGTTCACTTGAGAAAAAAAAGATTTCTAGTTGGTACATATAATAAGTTGAAGATGAGGAAATTTGGACCATGTAGAATCCTGAAGAAGCATGATTCAGGAAATGCATTTGAGGTAGAGTTGCTTGATGACATCAATATTTCACCAGTGTTCAACATTTCAGATCTAACAAAGTATAATGATGATGGATTTGATAAAGGAACACAGTGGGACATTCCAGCATCTACTTCAGAGAAGGAGGAGATAGAGGGCATTCTGGATAGCCGTGTGGGTAAGAGTACAAGAAACATGAAGTATACAGAATACTTGGTGAAATGGAAAGGAAGGCCTATTGAAGATTAATCATGGTTATCTGAGACAGAGGTTAACCGTTTTGGTTTCCCTCTAACTCATGAGAAGTGATAGGGTCACTTTTCAAATTACCCCAAGTGTCTGATGCAGGAGCATCCAGGGTGTAAGAACAATCTTGCATCAACCAAAAATAAATAAAAAATGTGTTGTTTCTTTTCAATAAGGGCTAAATTTGGCAGGGTTACTATTTTTAGTAAGTTTGAATTTGTGCATGATTGGATACAAAATCTTACACGGACCTCTAGAATGGTGAATTGAAGCTAATGGTGAAGAAATCACTTCAATATCATTTGTCATTTGTGAGATATTAAAATTTCAAATTCCAAAAATCCTATTGAAATATTCAAAGTCAAATTTGAGGCACTTAGAGGCTCTGGATGGGCCCAAAATTTGGTGGGAAACCCAAGTAGTCTACCTATTGGTACTACTTGTACACCATCATCTTTTTGAGAGCTTTCCAAGAAGGTATTATAATTGAAAATCCAATGGTCGGATTGAAAGTTATGGCCTCGCGAAGTTGACCTATTTTTGGAGGGAGATGTGAATTTCAAAATTAAGCTGGTGGTCACCAAAAAGGGCTATATATAACCATTTTAGGGAACCCTTAGGGCAGTAGAGTTAAGGGGTAAGGTGTAGAGTCAAGAAAGGCGGGGAAATTAAAAACCCTAGTTGATTTGGGAATTACAGAAGGCTGAAGATTCCAGAGTCTTGAGAGAGGGAGTTGTAATGTGTTGTAGCTTGTAGGGGATTCATCCTCTGATTGTATTTGAGCTTCTGTAATGTAATGTTTTGCCCATATTAATAAAATATCATTCTATTTTCTATGTGCAATTTCTGTTATTGTGTGTTTTATGATTTACCCCCTTTATCAAGTGGTATCAGAGCAAGGGTTCCTGAGTGTGTAGATAGATCACCGACTGTGAGGCAATTTGCACCAGGACCTGAGGTTGTGGGTTTGCTGTAGAGATCAAGATGCCTCCATGAAGAAATTGTGGTGGGAGGAATGCTTTGACGGAAGAGGGTTTTAGAGCCCTGCAAAGACAAATCGATGCATTGCAAGAGGAGCTGCAAAGAGGGTTTGAGCCGAGAAGGAGAGAGGAAAGCGAAGATAAAGATAAAGAAGAGATATCTGAGGAAGAACAAGAAACTACGGGAGATCTTGTAGAAGTTAGGTTGTTGAGGGCCATTTCAAAGATCGGAAAGAGGCCCAGGATCGAAGTTTCTACCTATTCTCGAGATTTGAATCCGTAACAACTTATTGATTGAATCAATGATATGGAGGAGTATTTTGAGTATAAAGATGTGGAAGACCTTGAACAGGTCAAGTTTGCAAAAACAAAGTTGAAGGGCCATGCCAATATTTGGTGGAAGGAGGTCCAGTTAGAGAGAAATAGAAGAGGAAAAGCAAAGATTACCAGATGAGATCAGATGGTGGAGAAATTGAAGAAGCAGTTCATTTCTGTGGACTATGAGATGGAGTTGTTGAAGAAGCTGCAAGGATTGAAGCAAAGTAACAAGTTTGTTAAGGAGTATACAGAAGATTTTTATAAGATCACTATCAGGATAGGACATGGAGAGGCCAACAAGGAGAAGGTAGCCCATTATATTAATGGGTTGAGGCCAAGTATGCAAGAAGAGTTGAGCCTGGTTAGAATGACCACCATAGAAGATGCGTACCAGTTTTCCTTGAAGGTGGAAGAGAAGTTGAATAAGAGCTTTGAAAGAAAGCAAAGGGGAAGAGGTCAAGGTAGAAGGACTGGCGGAAGACCCTATGGAGGCCGAAATGAAGATCCAAAGAAAAGTGAAGAAGCTAGAACTAGTCGAAATCAAAGAGGAGATAATACCTACCACCCTCGTGACCAACATAATGGTGAGTAAAGAGGAAGAGGAAGAGGTAGACCTGGGCAAGGACCTGGAAGAGGAGGTTTCAGAGGAACATGTTTCCAATGTGGAGAAGAAGGACATCGAGCATACGAGTGTCCGCAACATCAAGGAAGGATGAATAGAAGACCTGAAGGTAATGCACGAGTTGCACATGTGGATGAAGATGCATAGTCTGAGCGCTCTAAAGATGTAGAAAGGGGATAAACCCTAGTTGTCAGAAGAACTTTGTTGAATAAGGAGAAAGAACCCAATCAGAGGAAGATTTTATTCCGCACAAGGTGCAAATGTGAAGGTAAGTGTTGTGATATTATTATTGATAGTGGAAGCACTGATAATCTTGTTTCAAAGGAGATGGTTGACAATTTGAAGTTGACAAGAAGAAAGCATCCGCATCCATATTGGATTGCATGGTTACAGAAGGACCATAGAGCTTTGGTCAATGAGTAGTGTTTAGTGAAGTTCAAGATTGGTGACTACCATGATGAGGTGCTATGTGACATCATATCGATGGATGCATGTCATATGTTATTGGCATGGCAGTATTATAGGAGCGTTGTCTATGATGGCCGTGCAAACACATACTCCCTAACAAAGGATGGAGTTCATCATAAGTTGAAGCCCTTGAAAGAGGTGGAAGAAAAAGTATGTAGTACTACCATAATTTGCTTGGTAGATGGTAGAAAATTTTTGGAGGATATGAAGCATGAGTGTCATTGCTTTGCATTGATTCCTAAGATTAGTCAAGAGAAATGTGAAGATGTACTAACAGAAGTCTCAGAAATATTGGAAGAATTTCAAGATATTGTCTCTGATAGTGTACCAGAAGGTTTACCACCAGTGAGGAAGATAAGTCATCAAATGGATTTGATACCAGGAGCTAATTTGCCAAATAAGGCAGCCCACAGAATGACTCCAGCAGAGAATGAAGAGTTGAACAGACAAGTTCACGAGCTGTTAAGGGACTGATAAGGGAGAGCCTAAGTCCATGTGCAGTACCTGCAGTACTAGCACCAAAGAAAGATGGAGAGTGGAGGATGTGTACAAATTCCTGAGCCATCAACAAGATCACAATCAAGTACAGATTTCCATTGCCAGAATGGATGACATAATGGATTGTTTGAGTGGAGCCAAGTACTTCACGAAGATTGATCTAAAGAGTGGGTATCACCAGATTCGAATTAGAGAAGGAGATGAATGGAAGACATGCTTCAAGATAAAGGAGGGTTTGTATGAGTGGTTAGTCATGCCATTTGGGCTAACCAATGCATCGAGCACATTCATGCAGCTAATGAACGAGGTACTGAAAGAATTTTTGGGAAGTTTTGTTATTGTTTATTTAGATGACATTTTGATTTTCAGTAAGATTTGGGATGAGTATTTGATGCATATCATAAGAGTTTTAGAGAAGTTGAGGGAGGAGAAGTTGTTGATCAATCTGAAGAAATGTAGTTTTGCAAAGAAGGAGTTGGTATACCTGGGATTTGTTGTCTCAGAGGAAGGTCTTAAGATGGACCCAGAGAAGGTGAGGGCTATCATTGAATGGCCTATGCCAAGGAGTGCTTTCGAGGTAAGATCTTTTTATGGTTTGGCAAGTTTTTACAGAAAGTTTATTAGGAATTTCAGTAGCATTTGTGCACCCCTAACTAAGACAATGAGAGGGGATAGAAAAGAGTTTAGATGGACTGAAGGAGCAGACAAAAGCTTTGATACATTGAAGTAGAAAGTAATAGAACAACCTATTTTGGCACTTCTAGATTTTAATAAGGCATTTCAGGTAGATTGTGATGCTAGTGGTAGTGGTATAGGAGCTATTCCAATTCAAGAAGGTAAGCCCATTGCCTATTTTAGTGAGAAGATTAATGATGCCAAGAAAAAGTATTCTGTTTATGATCAGGAGTTTTATGAAATAGTTTAGGCTTTAAAGAAATGGAGACATTATTTGTTGCCAACAGAGTTTGTTTTATATACTGACCATTAGGGTTTGCAGTATCTTAATAATCAAGGGAAGTTAAATCAAAGGCACTTAAATGGGTTGAGTTTTTGCAGAGTTATACTTTTGTTTTGAAGCACAGGAGTGGGAAGTTCAATAGAGTTGCAGATGCTTTGAGCAGAAGTTAAAGTTTGTTGACAAAAATAAATATAGAGGTTGTTGGGTTTGATGAACTCAAAAGTTTGTATCCTGAAGATCCAAATTTTGTAGAGGCTTGGAAAGCTTGTCTGGAACCTGTTACTTTAGATAGGACAAAATAGTTGGATTTCATAATCCAAGATGGCATGCTGTTTAGAGGAAGCCAGTTGTGCATTCCTAGGAGTTCCATGAGAGAGAACCTGATTAAGGAGAAGCATAGTGGAGGCTTAGCTGGACACTTTGGTCGAGATAAGACCATTGCTATTGTTGGTGAACATTATTACTGGCCACAATTGCAACAAGATGTGAGGAAATTTGTGCAAAGTTGCAGAGTGCGTCAGATGGCAAAAGGAACAAGTCAGAATACAGGGCTATATCAACCATTACCTATACCAGAGAAGCCATGGGATGATATTAGTAAGGATTTTGTTCTTGGTTTATCAAGGACACAGAGAGGACATGATTCCATTTTTGTGGTGGTGGACAGATTCTCAAAGATGGCCCATTTTATTCCTTGCAAGAAGACTAATGATGCTATTCATATTGCAGAGTTATTTTTTAGGGAGGTGGTGAGACTACATGGTCTACCTAAGAGCATAGTTTCAGATCGAGATACCAAGTTTGTTGGTTATTTCTGGAGGACATTGTGGAAGAAGTTGAAGACAGATTTGAAGTTCAGTTTTGCACACCATCAATAGACTGATGGACAGACAGAAGTGGTGAATTGGAGTTTGGGTAACCTGCTACGATGGTTAGTAGGAGATAAGCCCAAGGGATGGGATTTGATTTTACCACAGGCAGAATTTGCTTACAACAATTCTGTCAATAGGAGCACAGGTAAATCTCCATTCCAGGTTGTGTATGGGAGTAGCCCAATAACTGATTCTGAATTGAGGAGGATGGATAAGGGGGAGAAGAGTAGTGTTGAAGCTAAAAATTTTGCTGAGCACATGAAGAATTTGCACAAAGAGGTAAGAAAGCATATCCATAAGATGAATTCTCAGTATAAGGCTAAGGAAGATTAGAAGAGGAGACATAAGGAGTTTCAGGAGGGTGATGAAGTCATGGTTCACTTGAGAAAAAAAAAGATTTCCAGTTGGTACATCTAATAAGCTGAAGATGAGGAAATTTGGACCATGTAGAATCCTGAAGAAGCATGATTCAGGAAATGCATTTGAGGTAGAGTTGCCTGATGACATCAATATTTCACCAGTGTTCAACATTTTAGATCTGACAGAGTATCATGATGATGGACTTGATAAAGGAACACAGTGGGACATTCCAGCATCTACTATAAAGAAGGATGAGATAGAGGGCATTTTGGATAGTCGTGTGGGTAAGAGTACAAGAAACAGGCAGTATACAGAATACTTGGTGAAATGGAAAGGAATGCCTATTGAAGATTCATCATGGTTATCTGAGACTGAGGTTAACAGTTTTGGTTTCCCTCTAACTCATGAGAAGTAATAGGGTCACTTTGATGGTGACTGATTGTCATTGATGCCAAAAAGGTGTTAAGTTGATGATAATGTAGATATGGTAGGATATCTCATTTCATCTGGATATGTTTGATCATGAGTTAATTTTGTCACATGTTTAGACATGATCCTCTATGTTATGATGATGCAAGATTGTTTTAACAAAGTGTTGTTTCTTGCTGTCATGTTGTTTGCAAGTTGTCCACATGGGTCCAATGCACAGATCATTTTGGGGTCATCAGGACATCAAAAGTGTGGTTGATCATGATGGAGTTGTTCATATTTAAAGGGTTCATATAAGAAGGTTTGGTGTTCATACTTCATGCCTTAAGTTGGCCTTGACAAGATATGCAGAGATTTGATCTTCATAGTTGGTGTGTGTTCATGTTTTAATGTCTTGTCACATATTTGAGTTTGGAGTTGTTGCTTCATGATAAGGGTTCACATGTTAATCATTCAGAGGTGTTTACATGGTAACATATGCAAAAGGTTCATGCTTCAATAGGAGGCTTTAGATGAACAAGATGATTTGATCTTCAAGACAGGTGTTTCATGTCATATTTCATATCCTTCATGTCTCAAGATGCTTGGTGGGTTGTTTCATAGCCACCCATGGAGATGATTTCTTGACAGGTTAACAAGTGCTTTATATGTCATGCATCATGGATCATCTACAGGAGTTTGTGTTGACATGAAAATTGATGTTGGTTTGGTTTGATAATGTTGTAGTTGGTTTTCAAGGTCCAGAAGAGTCTATGGTCCTAAATGTTCAATGACTAATGTCATTTAATAAGTGCATATTAATGCTTAATGTCAATGACTAATGTCATTCATTAAAATGCATATTTTCAAAGTTCTCCTTCATACCTGTCATAAAGAAATTGCTTTTTTGATATAAAATGAAGTTGACCTTCTCTACAGGTCATAAGCCACTTAAGTGGCATTTCAAGGGTTCTTAAACGTTATTTTTACCGGCCCCTTTCTCTTTGCTTGACTGATCCTTTTTTTTAAAGAAATCTTAAGTTTATGATATTTGAGCGGATCTCTTATAAAGAGAGTCTTTTTTTTTTAAAGGACTATAATAAGAAAGTCATAAAGGAAGTTTGTTTCAAAAGAAAATTGGAGTTTTTAAAGGACTTTCTTTTTATCTTTTTATAAAGGAGAAGGATTCGGTGGTTTTTTTAAAAAAGCAAAATTTTAAGATTTTTTAATTTTTAGAAACCTTTCTAAGTCATGGAAAATGGAAGGTTAAAAAATATAAGATATTTTTTTTGAGATATTTTTCTATGTGTTTTTTTTAAGAAGGGAAGACAAGGAAATTCTTTTTGGAAGAAGATTTTTTTGAGAAGACATTTTTCTCAAAATTATTTTGAAGATTATTTTTTTAAGGTGAGATTTATTGTATGAAGAAAAGACAAGGGAGTTTTTGATAAAAAAATTTTGTGGGCAGATTATAATAAGTTGAAGATTTTATTTTGGAGAAGTTTTTTTCTCTTTTGTAGATGGAAGAGTATGAAGAAATGAAGGTATGCAAAATGGAGGAAATCAAAAGCCATTTGTGTATTTCAAGAGATTTTATGAGAAGTTTTGAAAATGAAGATTTGCAGAAGATGAAATTGAATAGGTGGAACATATTTTTGAAAAGTCGTTTGATGCAGATTGAAGAATATTTTGAAGAAGACAAAGAATTTTTTTTTTCAGAGAAGATGAAGGGTTTGAAGAAGATGGTTTTTTTTTAAATAAAAAAAATTATGAAAGAGATTTTTTTAAGAAAATGAAAAATCCCATTTTGCAGATGAATAGATGAAGATTTGTTTTTGTAAAAAGAATTATATGCAGGTGATTGAATTTCTTTTGCAGAGAAAAGAATATGAAAGGTTTTATGCATAGTGAAATTCATTTGTAGGACATAAAATATGATTTTCTTTATGAATGGAAATGGTCATACAGAGAACATAAGTGATTTTATTTTTGCAGAAGTATTGAAAGGAGAGAAGAGAAGGAGTATTGAAAGGAGAGAAGAGAAACATGAAAGGTTTTCTTTATTTCATATATAATGGTTTTGCAGGATCATTGAAGTTGTTGTTGAGTGGATCAGTATACATGGTTGATTAATTTGAATATCCTCTTGAAGAGAAAATTTAGATGATATAGACGATAAGTTTTGTATGTGATCTGGGTTGATGAGAAGTATGGTCATATGACAGGCACATGTGAAAGAAGAAGTGATTTATATTGAAACAGAGAAACCCACTAAGTTCTTCATTTTAATTTGAGTATGTATTAGGGGTTGTGCTCCCAGTAACGCAGTTTTGAGTGTTTTTTCTACCCAAGAAGGGTTTTTCACTCGTGAAAAGCATGTGTCATGTTTCATGTTGTCTTCATTTGTATGTGTGTATATTAGTGCTTTGTTTATTAAGTTTTGTTCACATTCTTCATTATTAGTCTTGTGCATATGAGCTCAACAAATCATTAATGTATTCCTCTTTTTGTCTTGTAAGATAAAGTTTGCAAAAAGTTGTACAAGATTTGAAAACTAATACAACACTGATTCACCCCCCCTCTCAGTGTTGTCCTGGACTCCTACACACTTTTCAAATTACCCCAGGTGTCTAGGTGTCTAGGAGCATCCAGGGTGTAAGAGCAATTTTGCATCAACCAAAAAAAAATGTGTTGTTTCTTTCAATAAGGGCTAAATTTGGCAGGGTTACTATTTTTAGTAAGTTTGCATTTGTGCACGGTTGGATACAAAATCTTAGATGGACCTCCAGAATGGTGAATTGAAGCTAATGGTGAAGAAATCACTTCAATATCATTTGTCATTTGTGAGATATTAAAATTTTAAATTCTAAAAATCCTATTGAAATATTCAAATTCAAATTTGAGGCACTTAGAGGCTTCAGATGGGCCCAAAATTTGGTGGGAAACCTAAACCATCGTCTTTTCGAGAAGGTATTATAATTGAAAATCCAATGGTTGGATCGAAAGTTATGGCCCCACAAAGTTGACCTATTTTTGGAGGGAGATGCAAATTTCAAAATTAAGCTGGTGGTCGCCAAAAAGGGCTATATATAACCATTTTTGGGAACCCTTAGGGTAGTAGAGTTAAGGGGGAAGGTGTAGAGTCAAGAAAGGCAGGGAAATTAGAAACCCTAGTTGATATGGGAATTACAGAAGGCTGAAGATTCTAGAGTCTTGAGAGAGGGAGTTGTAATTTGTTATAACCTATAGGGGATTCATCCTCTGATTGTATTTGAGCTTCTATAATATAATGTTTTGCCCATATTAATAAAATATCATTCTATTTTCTATGTGTAATTTCTGTTATTGTGTCTTTGATGATTTACCCCCTTCATCAAATAGCCAGCCAGGCCCATGAAACTATGCACCTCATGCACATTTGTGGGTATAGGCTAATCTAGAATAGCTATGACTTTTGCAGGATCCACATATATTCCATTAGCAGAAATAAGATGACCTAGATATTGGATCTCTTTCTAGAAGAAAGTACACTTTGATAGTTTTTCATACAAATTATGTTCTCTTAGCCGTTGCAGAACCAATTGTAAATGCCGATGATGTTCTTCTTCATTCTTAGAGTAAATGAGTATATCATCCAAAAAGACTAGAACAAATTTGTCCAAACAATCTCTAAATACACTATTCATGCGATTCATGAATGTGACAGGAGCATTTGTCAAACCAAATGGCAACACTGTGAACTCATAGTGTCCATATCTGGTTCTAAAAGCTGTCTTATGAATATCCTCATCTTTTAGTCTTAACTGATGATATCCTGATAGCAAATCAATCTTTGAAAATATAGCAGCTCCATGCATCTGATCAAAAAGATCATCAATATGTGGCAAAGGATATTTGTTCTTTACCATTGCTTTATTAAGCATACGATAATCTATACATAACCGAAGGGTTCCATCCTTCTTCTTGACAAAAATAACCAGAGCACCCCAAGGTGAAACACTGGGTTTGATCAAACCTTTTGCCAACAATTCTTGTAATTGTGCTTTCAATTCCATTAACTCTGTACTTGTCATATGGTAGGGTGCTTTTGATATAGGCTCATGTCCTGGTTTGATATTAATTGCAAAATCAAAAACCCTCTTGGGAGGCTATCCTGGAAGTTCTGGAAACACATCCTGCAATTTCTGAAGAAAAGGATACTTTTCTCCAAAAGATGAACTAGGCCTTTCTAACCCTTCCTCCACTTGTTCCATTTTGACTACAAATAACTAACAACCTTTCTATCTAAACCTTTTCAATTGTTTGGCAGAGATGGGTCTGATTTTAACTTCTCTTTGAATCCCTTAGAATTGGGTCTGATTTCCCAAATCATTTAAGCAGTCAACTATTTTTGAAAAACAATCAACCTTAGCTATATGCTTCCACAACCAACTCGTTCTTAAGATTACATTATAGGAACCTAAGGGAGCTACATATAGGTTTACTTCAATTGAGAAACTAGGGAGATCAATCTTGGCTTCAAACAAACATTGCTCTACCCGAGCCTTAGATTGGTTAGCATATTCTACTAACCAAGGTTTAGACATGTACCCAACTTTTCTAGGAAACTTATTCAAAATTCTAGGAGAAACAAAGTTTTCAGTGGCTCTTGTATCAATCAAAATAGATATAGGGACTCCAAAAAAAGTACCTATCATCTCAATGGGTGTGATTTGATACTCTGCTTGACGAATGTCAAGAGCTGTATGAATCCTTTGCTAGAATGCTTCTTGTTGAGTATGTAGTGCAGTACCTCTTTGTTGACCGTTTTGATTCTTGTTAGGGCAACGATCAGCATAATGGTCGCCCCCACAAGTAAAGCATCCTCCAATGGGTCCTTTCTTATCTGAAGTCTTCCTATTATTATCTTCATTCCTTTTGAAATTGCCATTCTTCTTCTCATTTCCAGATCCACCCTTGTTTTTCTGAGATCCTTTATCTTTTCTCTTGTTCTCATAATTCTTACATATCTTCTCTTGAATGGTTGGGTAGCAGGAGTTCCATTAAATCTCTTGCGGTTTCTATCACAATAAGCTGAGATGGATTTCAACTTTTGCTCTTGCTTGATCACCTTCTCGTACACTTGATCCATTGTTGTGGGACCATGTACATCCACTTCTCCACCGATTTGAGCATTTAAACCCATGATGAATTTTCTAATCCTAAATTTCTCATCCTTTTGATACTGAGGAACATATTTCAGGAGTCAGGTGAATTTTTCTCCATATTCCACCACTGTCATATCTCCTTGTCGAAGATTCTAAAAATCAGTCAGTTTCTGATCAAAATAGAGTTGTAGTAGCCATCTCTTGTGAAAAAGCTCCATGAATTCATCCCAAGTTACCATCAGAGAGCTTAAATTCAATTCCATCTTCTTATTCATCCACCAGGTGGATGCTTCTCCTGCCAGTTGGAACGCTCCCAAACTGCCTTGGTCACTTCTGAGTAATTTCTTATCTCGAAACATTTTTCCATTTCTGTTAACCAAGCTTCTGCAGCATCTCCGGTCACTGTTCCATCAAATTTTGGTGGAGTAACCTTCTTCATATCCTTTGGGAGTTCTGAGGTTAGTCTATCCCTTGCCTCTTTATGAGGTTTCATACTCTTACTTTGATCTTCATGATTCTCTCCACTTTCTCCATGTGAGTTTTCACCTCCTCCCTCAGTATTTCTTTTATCATCCAACTTCTTTTCTAAATCACCCAGTCTTTTCTTGGTTTCCTCAAGCATGGTTATGATTTGGTCCAACTTATTATTCGGTGGGTGGTTTTCTTCTTCACTTTCTTCTTGGTTAGTTCTTGTTTCAACCATGTTTATCATTTTTCTCACACCTGAGAATATTGAGTTGTCCATTAGTTCATGATTATAATGCATCCCATTAAATCAAAACATAATAAAATCAAATCAAACAATAGTTTGGTATAAAAACAACTCTTTTTATTTATTTCATTTCAAAAGAATAAAATATTCTTCATTTATACAAGAAATAACTTCAAAAGTCATGCTCAAGAGTATATCCTTCAGATTCATTTTTAGATACATAATCTCAAGGTATATGACCTTTTGACTCACTATCAGACCTAACTTCTATGATCTCAACAGTTGGTGGTATGCGGGGATCTTGTCTAACCAAAGTTGTATCCTCATCTAACATATACTCTATGATTTTAGCAGTGATCTTAACTCTTTCATTGTTTTCCCTGCTCGCTCACTTGATTCAAGTTAAGGCAGTCGCCAAGGTTTCAGTATCACTTAACCAAATCTCACTCTCATCATTAGTTCTCTCAAAAGTTTTGATAATGGCCTCACGTTCTCTTTTTGCTTTAAGGAAATGTTGACTCGTGTTAACAAACTTTCTCGCTGTCTTCTTAAGACGTACCATCCTGGCACATAAATTTTCAAACATTAGCTAACTGCATAATGTTGACTACAGGCAAGCATAGTGGTCTCATAAGCCCTAGTGTTGAACTTGGTAGTTCTGATACCATATGTAACATCCACGTTCTAAAACATAGTAAAACTGGAAATTTTACCATAGAGTAATTCAACAGGGTAAAAATGAGAGAAATTTTTTCTTTTATTTAACATATAATCAAGTAACTACAATTACAAGATTTCTCTTTACAAAATACATTAAATCATATTGTCTTTCTCAATTACAATATTTAGAATAATTACTGCTTCTGAATATCTGACATCTTTATCACAAGTCTTGACATGTTTCCTGCTTGGAGAGAGAGTATCTTTCTAGTGATTTACCTCCATCCACAAACCGGTGGTCTCCCACACATCTTCCACATAATAAGTGGCCCTACCCTTCACGAGGAATATAGACCTTAGGTGACCAGTGGTAATTTTCCTTTCCTGAGTTCATAGTGGTGTATCCTACACAACTCTATCAACCATACAACCCTAGATACCCTCTAGCTAAGTATGATTTCTGATAGGTTGTGCAATCTAGATACAGTGAACTAACAATGCATGCAGAAAACAAATGCATTACTTTGGCCAAATTTTTAATATCAATAACGTTCATAATGAACATGGTCGTAGTGTTCACCCACCCCTACTTGACTTGGATACTGTCATATTCTCGCAATTTATTCACACCAGCTATATTTATGTAAATAGTTTAATCATCTTGTCATGATAATAGTTTTCTTGACTTAGATAAGTCTATATGACATAACTAATCATTTGGTTCATAATCGACTCTAGGGTTTTCCTATTAACCCTTGGATAATACAATATTTCAAAATATCCATATCTCATTTCTATGAGTCTAAGGTTTATAACGACCTTTGGTTTAACTCAACCAAGGTTAAGAATACTATGGTTTTGTAAAAGATAATAACTCCTATACAAAAGCAGTATGAATACTTTCAACTTACCTTCACGTGATGTCATTGACCATCACTTCTTATATACTCATATATGATTCTAGACAAAGTCATTTCTAGATAGACTTAGTCTATTCCAACATAATGGTTTACTATTATGCTATACTCATCAAGATTAATAGAATAGGCATCAAAGATGGTACTACGACATTTATCCCATTTTCCAAACTATCCCTAGTTCTTCTACCACTCAATAGGTTTTACCATAGTTATTATAAATCACCAAGAATCTAAGTTCTTGTGATAAGGAAACATTTTTGACGAATGTATAGAAATTAACCCAAGAATGGTTTCAAAATGATAATATCACCATTTAATACTTGAACCTGTATTACTCATAATGAGTAAGTTTTTCCTATCACATACCATTTGCACTAATTCAATAGAACTCTATTTCATGATTAACCTATATCTATGTCGTCGACTGACCTCATTTGAAACTCACTCATTGAGGCAACTGGTTTTCATGACTCTTGATAACTACATTATCCTTCTTCAAGTATGTGATAATAGAAGTCATTTGGTTCTCCATACTATATTTTGACAAATATCATAGTTTTAAAACAATAAGCACAGGGTCGGCCTTGTAAGATAATAAAAGAGATTTCATTGTTATTACATGCATCGACCTTTTTAGTCTAAGTCGACGCTCACTGGTTTATACTAAGATAACATAACAGTCATATAATGACTCCTTATCCTTTTAAACACAGTCGACTCTCTCCTTGTTTTGAATAAAAGTAATGAACTTAAGAAATAATCTACTCTGCATAATCGATTGCTCTTCATATAGCAGTATAGAAGACTTAACAATCATACGAATATTCATTGCCTTTTCAATGCATAAATTGTAGAAGTGTTTACCTGATAGTGGTGGTTTACTGAGATGTAATGGTAGATAGAAATATTTCTATATTCGACCCAGACAACCGTGTTCTCACCTTTCTCTAACTTCTTCTCTCACTGTCCACTGCAAACTCTCTACTTCCAATGACCAAGACTATGCAAAAATAACATGCCAACAAAAAATGCGGCGATTGACTAACTGAGTTGTGGCTTTAAGGGCTCAACCAGACTCTTAATGAGTCATCCCATCTATTCATTCCCACTCCATTGCAGTTTTAAAAACACATTTATTTCAATACGGTTTGCTTCACAATTCGATTCCAACTGCCAGCTATAAAAATGCAAACATCAACATATGTCGATGATGCGATCATCATTTGGGGAGATCAGCGAATGTGGTCAGATTAACCACCACCCCTCTTCTAAGAGGTCGCCAACACATTTAACCATCTTTGAGCAATTAATAAACACAAGGAGTGATTCGATCCATCATGCAATTACAATGAAGGCACTCCATAATATATGCCTACAGCTGCTCAAGAGTAAGCATTATTAACTTATCATGAGGTATTATCCTCATTCGATGAATAAATATATACTTATTTGTTTATATCAAATATGGTTTACATAACATCATCTCTATTTGATAGTTATGATTTGATCAATAAAAATAATAGTAATAAAACAAAGGTTTACGGATAATGTGAATAGGTTGAGCTTGTCTCCCCTTCACAATCCTTTGTTAAAATCACGTCAACTTGTCTTGACGAAATTGTCTTGACGTTAAAAGTTGAAAACAAAACCTTAAGTGACTTAATAATAATAACACAACCATTTTATGACAATGATGTCATGATTTTTACGTTAAACATAAATGGTCATAGTTCTTACTCAGACGACGTTGTTTACGTTACAAACAACTATGACGACACACTACGACTTGAAAAGATTCCAAAGATATCGAACCTGTCAATTGGGTTCAAAAGTAATCTGACAAGACAAGGCTTACCTCTTACAACACTGGTTGACGTTTTTGTTAAACACTAATATTCATTTGGCAAATCATCACTCGTAACCTGAGGTCTATATTTCTCTCCTCGAAAGATACTCTCTCTCTCTTTTCTCTGAGAGTCATCTGAAAACCTATAATCCTATATCAAACTTGTAACCAACAAATTATGATCAGTGCATCATTAGTCAAATAATAAACCAAATCTTGTAATGCAAAATATTAAATCAACAATAACATATTTATTTCCATAATTCCATAAATGACATTCAATATAATCTATATCATTCCTTGACATTAATCTAAACATCATAATAGATTTACTTATGTCCAAGTAAAAGTAAAAAGTATAGCAAGAGAAAAATTGGGGATGTAACAACCAGAGACATATAGCATCAACCATTTGTATCAAACCAAGTGCACAATGTTCTTGTGATCTAATTAACCTTTGTCTTTTAGCATGGTCATGCAGTTTCTTTAATCGTATAACTGTTCAAATGTTGAGGATAATAATCAACATTCAAAACCCTATCCAAAAATCCCTTAGAGAAATGACCCTCAGGTATGATAAGGAGTCCGAGAAGAATGAAAGAAGACCCAGAAAAATCAAGAGTGAAGCCATGGCCTTTGCCTTTTTATTAAAATCTTCATACTTTCAAACAAAGGCTCAGAATGGGAATGTATACACAGAGGAATCAAAATATGTTCATTTTTTCTGCATAATAGAGAAGTAACAAGCATTTTTATTCACAGACAATAGAAAGATACTGCAGATTGCAAAGGAAGAAACACTTACAGGTATAACAGCTGTAGAAGACCAAATATTTGCATGAGAATCTCTCAGACAACCCAAGAATGCATGTAAAGCCAGGTTGAAACCCTAGCATGGCGGCGGCACAGAGTCTCCTCACAAACTTGAGAAGTGCATAATGTGCCCGATCAGGGCAAGCTTTCGCTTTTGGATGTGCATGCACGAGTTCCAATGATGGTTCAACCCCCTTGTGGTGTTTTTTCCACATATTTATCAAAAAATCAAACTCCAAGCTAATGCTGGTCGTGGTCAAATCTCTACATCATTTTACCCAGTGTTCGAGCAAGGAGAGCCCGTGAGGGCTATATTATTTCTTTTTGATTTTCTTGCAGTCAAGGAAAATAATAATGCAAGGGTAACGATGCATGGGAGATGACTTTTGCATGGAGGTTTTAACTCAAGCTTTACTCATATCTGCACCTTTGACAAGAATGACCTTTGAAGTCAAAATGAGTATTATTGTTGTTTTTGTCACATGGTTGTGCATACATGAAGGAGTTGTTTTACATGGGAGATATAAGGATTTTTTTTTGTCTTGAGCATATAAATAGAATATCCATGAAGACAAAAGGAGCCCCTTATACAATGATCCTACAGGAGATGAAAATGAAGTATGTATTTGCATTGAAGACCTTTAGAGTGGTTAGTCAGAGAGGTTTTCTCTTGCATGGAGGGTTTTCACCCAAGGTTGACCAAGAGGTTATTTTGGTGTGAGCAAAGGGAAGGAGGATATTTTATTTTATCTCTAAGTGTCTTCATGTGTCAATTTTTAACCCAACCCCCTATGTTTGCATGATGGAGAGACAAATTGTAAAAATAACAATTATTAAAAGCAATAAATTATAACTGTTTTAATAATGGTTATGTAATGAACATAAGGGGAAAAATCATGCATTACACAGCAATTATTAAATCAATCATGATGATTGCATTTAATAATCCTTATTTTTAGTTTAATTTTTGTCTCTTAACCATATAAATACAGAGAGAGAGTTAAACTAAAGTGTAACTGAGTTATTTTGGGTGTTTCCTTATTTTATGGTCAAACTGGGATGAGTTTGGAGTTCCACATGGTCAAACAGGATGTGAGAGGCAGTTTGGAGCTATTCTAGCTCAATTTAGATCAGTTCTGATCCTCCTTTTTGGGGATTTTCATTTTTCTCATGGGAGAGAGTTTAGGAGATTTTGATGTTGAGTTGACTTCAATTCACTCAACTTTGCTCATTGGAGATATCTTTTGTATATAGGAGAAAAAGACTTATGTTTTTCTCAGTTCTTGCCTTTTGATCTCTTATGCAATGTAGAGAGAAAAAGAGTGTTTTATAACTCATTTTATAGATTTATACAGTGCAACAGGTTACAGGTTATCATTTTTGTGATTTTGTGCAAAGATTCCTTCATTTTCAGTAAGATCAAGTATTTACCTTCTCAATTGTGTTTTTTTATGAATGACTAGATGAAAGTTTATTGTGTTTTAGTATTAAGACCTTTAAGTCTTTGTCTCATTTATACCTGCATGCATTCAAAGCAGTGAAGAATCATAGGTCTTAGGTTGTGCAATCAAATAAACATTCCTTCCAAGTTGTGAAAACCCAGCTTTTCCTTCAAGGGATAGACTCTTCAAGCCTTCCTTTGAATTCTTTTTTTGGTCATATTGCCAAATTGATTTGTGTGGATAGATATTCTGAAAGTAGTTGTGAATCAAAGCTGCATGTTTCATCATTTAGGTGCATCACCATACTTTAAATTCAGTCTTGTCCATTCATTTTAAAACCTTCTATCCCTTTTCTTGCATAATTATTAGATTCATTAGAAAATCATAAGGGAACCAACCCATAATTTGGAGGTCTATCTTCATTATAGGGTACCCACAACCTGAAGATATTCCAAAGTTACATAGGATTGCTGAGCTTTACAGCTTCGCATCATGGGTGCAATCATAGTTGATAATATTACTCACCACCTTTGTGTTATTTAGGATGCCATCGGGTGTGGTCTCATCCTTTTTTGCGTGGTTGCATTAATATATATGCAATAACATCATTTGGATATGGAGGTGTCTTGTACAATTGCATTCACGTCCTCTATAAATCTACAACCTATTTCTTGCAATGAAAACTTGATATCTAAATAAGGTAGTGCCTTAGGAACCTTTGGGGATTGTCTAAAGGAGGTTAAACAACAAAAATTTCTCAATGATGATCAAGCCTCACATAGATTTGACAAAATTGTAATAGTGGATCATCATGGGATTTATGTAAAATGTTTGATGTGGATGTGTAAGCACGAGGGTAGTAATGGCTTATGTTACACAATGTTTTTTTTTTTTCCTAGATGTGCTTAGTGTTCTAATTTGTTTTTAGCTCAATCTTGCTTTCTCTTATTTGAAAATAATTAATTTGCTTTTAATAAATAGTTTCATGACCATTTATGGTCATTTGGGTATAGGAGAAGATGGGGATGCAAATAACTATTGACTGTTGTAAATGCAATCACACGGTCTTATCTAAGGGATAGAACCACAAATGTGGTGGAGTCCAATGTGCTCAAATGGTTTGGGATGAAATGGAGTTGGGTTATCAGATTTTTATAAGATTAGGGGTGTAGTGGATTGTGGGTTTAGGGTTGAATTATGTGCCAATTGGTCATAAGTGGGCATTGCAATGTTCATTAAAAATAAGGGCTAAATTAGGTGCTAAACAAGAGGGAAAGTATTAAGCAAGCATTATTGGTGCTCCAAAATATACTTTATAGTTTTAAAGGATGCATCTTAAAGTTCAACCCCAAGGAATAAGGTTATGTTAGATAGATTAGGTGGGATTCATAATCAAACTGTAAATAATCTAGGCTAATTAACATGATCAAGTACAACTACTTTGCTCTTTAAGCTCTAACAATCTTGGGAGGGTGTTCCCTTTTATTCCTATGATAATTAACGAGAAATGACACGAACAAACAACAAACAAAGACTAAACCATAATGGTATAGAACCAATCCAATTATTTGTCATTGACTACTTTCTATGCTAGTCTCTACATGATCTTACAACTATAGATCTTTCAAGAAAATATTAACCTACATATGTATTTATTCGTAAAGAATTTCAAAAGATATTTTTTATATTGATTCTTTACACCTTTAAACAACAATTTGTAGGTTTGAAAGAACATAAATTACAATGAAATAAAGCATTCTTGAAATAAAACTTTGATCAATCACTTCCTAAGAGACTGGTGTGTTCATCCATGTATGATAGAGTTCGATTTTAAAATCAGTAATCAATAATATTATAAACCCTTTAACCCTACTAGCAAATTTGCAACAAGATTTTTTAAAGAGCTTATAACTTCAAGGTAAGACAGATAATGTGTTACAAAAGAGATTCTTAATTATCCATCACCAATTCATAGCATTCCATATATTATGTTAAAAAGTTTTTAATATCCATCCTTGATTGAAAACAAAGTTTTTTATATATTGGATTGTATTGGTGTACATTTTTATTGTGACTAATACAAGCTTGGGTCTCTTTGGTGGTAGAGTTTCTTTCCACAAAGGTTTCTCCATGTATATCTAATGGTCATATGGTTTACATATTTATGTTTGCTTCTTCATTGTTTCATTAATCTTTATGGTGTAATCACATGTTTAATTATATTGAAACACTTACTTATTAATATTCTCATTCTATTGTTCACCATGTATTCAACATTTGGTATCAAAGCTATGACTTGATTTTAGAGAGGTTGTCTTTCTTGCAATGTTTTTAATTTGTTGTTGCAATGAAAGTATTTAGTGTTAGGATTAAGGTGCCATCAACATTGTAAATCCTATGCAATTTATTATTCCTATTATTGTTTGTAAATCACTCATAAGGGATGAGAGGTTTTATCAGCAGCGATCTTGTTTCAACTGCATGTTTATATCTGGTACCCGACACAAATTTGTTTGCGATAGGGGGTCACAGGGGGGTTTTCCCCTTACGAGGGGTCCGGGGGGATCATCTTCTTTGCTGCCCCTTGAAACCACATTTTATTTATATTTTATCATTATAAATCTAGATTGTTCATCATTAGGTCACATATTTGATGGCCGATATTATGTCAGCTTTCTTGCCCTAGAAGGCAACCCCCTTTTATAAGGATATTTGTACTACATTTTTAGCAGAGTTGAGAATAACAGGCGCCATTGGATTGAATACTAAAGAAGAAGAGGAAATACATGTATTATAATCTCATATTTGAAGATAATACAAATTGAAGCCTCTTTTCTTGGAGTTTTTCATTTGAAAGAATTTTCTCCATGTTACATATTGTGTTATGTGTTCAATTCTCAATGCATGTTATTTCTGTGTAGTGGGTTTTATTTTTGTTGCAATCTCCATTGATTCTATGTTATTTAGAGGACATTAATAAGGTTTGAATTAGATTTTTGTTGTGTGGTTTGCACCTTCATTTCTAACATTTGGTATTATAGCTTGGCTAGTTTTGATTCTTGGGTGGTAGTGTGAAGGTTTTTTAGCTACAGTGGGAGATTTGGTTGTTTTTTGTTTGCAGATCTTGTGTAGATATCATGGTTGCATCCACTGTTACTTCTACCTTTCAGTTGGACATTAAAAAGTTCAATGGCACGGGGTACAAATTATGGAACCTGAAGATGGAGGATTTTCTTGAGGAAAGACATCAATGGTTGGCTATTATGAAATAGAAGAAACCTGACGATGTTGCTCAAGATGAGTGGGATAGACTGGATAAAAAGGCATGAGGTATAATCTAATTGTGTCTTGTAGATTTTGTTCTACTAAATGTTGCGAGTGAGAAGTCTACACATAGCTTCTGAAAGTGTCTAGGTGAGATCTACCAAGCCAAGAGTATGGTAAACAAGATTTATTTAAAACATAAATTATTTTCCATGAAAATGAAAGAGGGTGAATTAGTTGCAGAGCATTTGAATTTGTTTAATTTGTTATTGAGTCAACTAGCATATGTAGATGTTGATGTGAATGAGGAAGATAAATGTATATTGCTTCTTTGTTCTATACCAAAGTCATGGGAGAATGTTTTTCTGGCTATCACTATCAACCTCATAGAACCAAACTTGGATACTCTTATTTTAGTTCTGATGTCACATGAATTGAGTGTTGAAATTAGGTCTGACAACTGAGAGGGGGGGTGAATTAGTTGTCTCAAAACTTTATCTTTTGCTGCAACTTATCTTCTTTATCACTTATTTACAGATTAATGATATAACCATGAAAGCATGAATCAACAACACAAGAGCAAAAACATAATCAACACACATAACACCAAGATTTTTACGTGGAAACGCGGTTAAGTGAAAACCATAGTGGGGGTTAACCCACAAGATTTATTCTCTATTAAAAGAATAGAAAATGGGAAGGTACTTGCCTTCAGGTGCACTGCCCAGAGCTCACTGCTCAAAAGAGGCTCACTACCTGCAGAAATATCTATAAGTTTATCACAGAAAGATTGAACTGGAAAACAACATCTTCTTCATGCCAAGATTAGTTCCATTGATGCGCACAACACTTCTACTCTTCCCCCAAACACTTTTTTGCTATCTCCTCATTCTTTATTACTCTTCTTCTTCTGCTCTTCATCTTCTCTACTTTGCTTTACTTCCTTTCTTAGGATCTTATCATTTTCACACAAGTATGTATTTCCACAACTCAACCACACATATTTATATGCTTCGTCAACCTTGGAATAAACATCAAGGTTGGCACTACAAACATCTGACTTAATGTGAATCACTATACTGTCGGCCAAACATAGTTGGGACCCAAATCTTCCTTGAAAAACACGCTATACTTCATAGAACCTTTCTTAGATCATGTACAACATGCACAAAGCATTCGGTTGGCCAAGATTGGAAAGCACAACAACATCCAAAGAAAAATCTTCTATCACAAGATCAAACCTCAATGTGGATCACCAACACAACAGGCACACGATCTAGAGATCTCCACAAGCACAATAAAATCAACAAGAACAATTGCACCACCTCAAATCACCAGAATCACTTGCATCTTCATACCGGAACATAAGAACACCAACTGCCATGACTGTCACACTAGAAAGATTTCTTGTGGACCTCCAAACCACGACCCATTTGAGTTGAGGATACACACTGACATCCCAAAATCACCTCTAGATTTGCAAAACATAATATTTCAATGCGGATTAATCTAGACCAAATTCCTATCACTTTGTCACCTCTGAACACCTGCAAAACCCAGTTCTACTCAGATGGCCATAACTTCCCAAATTCTTCATGCAGATTCCTCAAATCTTAATTGGAGCAACTTCAGACAATCCTTTACAATACCCTTTGGTCCGTAGACTCTAATCTTCATCTTACTAGGAATGCAAAGCAATCTACTTCATTGAACTGCACTGTCTTCATTGTCTCTTACATAGATATAAGTAACTCACTTGTTTCTTTCAAAGAGGATAATTTTCTCAATATCCTCAACATACAATTCTTCTAGAATGGGATACAGTTGACACCAATGACAACAAGGATATGTTGACATCAATGAAAACACCGATTAGGCACATATTTGCAACAATCTCCCCCTTTGTCATTGATGGAAACATATGATGTGAAAAACTATTTCAACCATCAAGACATGAACTTCTCCCCCTTTCTCTTATCACATCTGCAACCACTTTCTTCACTACCCCCCCTTTCACCAGTAACTGCTTGCTTCTAAGTTTTTCACATGACTTCTCCCCCCCTTTGACATCAATGGAAAAGGGTACATATTTGCAATCACCTCTTCCTCTTTTTGTTTCTTAATCTAGAATCAACATAATAACTACTCCCCCTGAGTAGCAACTCCTTAACACCAATCCGGATCACAAGATGTGACTGTGAATTCCATCGGACTGATGCACATTAGTGCACCTTAGTTCTGAACAGGAGGGGTAATAACCCCTAGCATCACTCTAAGGTACTCAAAAGTATCCTTAGGAAAAGGCTTAGTGAAAATATCTACAATCTAATCTTTTGATGAAATAAACTCCAATTTGACTTCATTCTCATTTACCTTCTCTCTCAAAAAGTGAAACTTGATGGATATGTACTTTGTCTTTGAATGCAACACCAGATTATTTGAAATGTTTATTGCACTTGAATTATCATAGAAGATTGTAATAGGTTCTTCAAACACAACTCTGATATCCTTCAGCATTTGCTTCATCCATAGAACTTGAGTACAATTACTTGTTACTGCTATGTACTCTACCACTGTAGTAGATAGAGATATTGCCTCTCACTTTTTGATCAACCAAGAAACCAATCTCTTTCCCAATAAAAATGCACTTCCACTAGTACTCTTCCCATTGTCCACATCTCCTGCCCAATCAATATCTGTATATGCATGAAGAGTGAAATCATCACCCTTAGGATACCATAAGCCATAGTTAGATGTTCCCTTTAGATATCTAAAAATTCTTTTGACTGCTACCACATGAGATTCTCTAGGGTCATCTTGAAATTTAGCAACAAGGCCAACTACATTCATAATATTAGGCCTAGTATGAGTCAGATAAAGTAGTCCTCCAATCATTGATCTATACCTCTTTTGATCTACCTTAGGGGAATCATCATCTCTACTCAACTTGCATTTGGTCACCATAGGAGTACTCACTGATTTTGAATCCTCCATTCCAAACTTTTTCAACAACTCTTTCACATACTTGGACTGAGATATGAAGATGCCTTTTTCTGACTGAATGATTTACAGACCTAAGAAGAAATTCATTTCACCAAGCATGGACATCTCAAATTCACTTTGCATCTGATCAGCAAATTTTTTACACATACTCTTATTTCCACCAAAGATGATGTCATCAACAAATACCTCAACAATCAAGATGTGTTCATGATCAATTTTGAAATAAAGATTACTATCAGCAGTACATTTGTTAAAGCCTAACTTTAGTAGATACTTATCTAATCTTGCATACTAGGGTCTTGGGGCTTGTTTAAGTCCATACAATGCTTTCTTCAATATGCATACCTTATCTTCTTGATCAGACAACTGGAATCCTTTCGGTTGCTCAATGTAGACTTCTTCTTCCAACTCTCCGTTCAGGAATGTTGACTTGACATCCATTTGGTAGACTTTGAAATCTTTGTAAGCAGCAAAGGCAAGAAATAATTTGACTGCTTCAATTCTTGCCACCAGAGCAAAAGTTTCTTCAAAATCAATTCCCTCTACTTGAGAGTAACCTTTGCACACCAATCTTGCTTTGTTTCTCACAACTTCACCATCTTCATTCAATTTATTCCAGAAGACCCATTTAGTTCCAATTACATTTTTGTCTTTAGGTCTAGGAACAAGATCTCAAGTATGATTCTTTTCAATTTGCATTAATTCTTCTTCCATTGCTTTTACCCAACTTTCATCATTACAAGATTCGTTCATTGATTTTGGTTCAATCTTTGAAATTAGATAATACTCCTCTTGTTCTTTAGCAATCTTCTTCTAGTTTGAACACCTTTATTTTTATCTCCTATGATCTGATTTTCAGAATGATTTAGTCTTACATACCTAGGAGTTTTGGGATTTTCCTCACCTTCTAATTCTTGAACTTGTTCCTCAACATTTGCATTAACTTCTTGAGTCACGAGAATCTCCAAAGTAATCTGAATCTAAGTTTGAGCTTGAGCTTTCTTTTCATCATCTGATTCATATCCACAAGACTTGGAAGGTCTCTCCATGCCTTCATCAACCTTGACATTTGTACTTTCAACAATCTTTTTCAATCTCTTGTTAAAGCACCGGTATGCCTTGATTTGGTTAGAGTAGCCCAAAAATATTCCTTCATCACATCTTGCATCAAACTTACCTAGATCTTTATCTCTCTTGATATAGCATTTACTACCAAAAACTTTGAAGTATTTCACAGTAGGAGCATTACCAAACCAAAGTTCATAAGGTGTTTTACCAGTATTACCTTTGATCTGCATCTAGTTAAGAGTGTAGATAGCAATACTCACAACCTCTCTCCAATAGATATGAGGAACATTTGCCTCCATCATCATGGTTCTAGCAGCTTCTTGAATAGTCCACTTTTTCCTTTCCACAACTCCATTCTGGTAAGGAGTCCCAGGAGCAGATAATTGTCTTCTTATTCCATGCTCTTCACAGAATGCATTAAACTCATCAGATGTAAATTCTCCACCTTTGTCAGATCTCAGACACTTTATCTTCACACCAATCTCGTTTTCCACCCTAGCCTTGAACACTTTGAACTTGTCAAGAGCCTCTAATTTCTCTCTTAGGAAAGTGACCCACATCATCTAGGAGTGATCATCAATCAACAACATAAAGTACTTGTCTCCTTGCAAACTCCTAACCCTGGCAGGACCACACAAATCAATGTGCACAAGTTCCAACAATCCACTTGAAGATTGTTCTTTACTCTTGAATGTAGTTCTACTCTATTTTCCCAACTGACATTCCTTACACATGCTATTAACAGGTTTTACAAGCTTTGGAAGGTCTCTCACAACCTGAGTAGCACTTATCTTGACAATGTTGTCAAAGTTTACATGACACATTCTCCTATGCCATAGCCAACTCTGATCAATCTGAGCAATCAAACAACTTTTACCAGTACCACTTAAATGAAAGATGTTACCTCTAGTATGTGTACCAGATGTAATCTCAGTTCTGGAGCTTTCCAAGATTCTGCATTTTCCATCCTTGAATTAGAGATCATATCCCTTGTCAACCAATTGTCCAACACTGAGAAGATTATGCTTCAACCCTTCTACATACAAAACATTATTAGTATTGTGCTTACCATCAAAAGAGATGGATCCTCTACCACAGATTCTGCCAGCTGAATTGTCTCCAAATTTTACAATTCCACCTTCATACCTTTCCATACTTACAAACTTATTCGTATCACCTATCATATGATGAGAGTATCCACTGTCAATCACCCATTCATCCTTTTCTTCAACTTGGGCAGCTAAGGCTTTTTCCACATTCACACAGCTAGCAAATTTGGTAGGCACTAGATCTTATTTGATAGCAATGAACACCCATTCATTTCTTGAGGTACTTCCTTTATCAGATTCATCACCAGTGACTCCTTCTTCAACAGTTTCTTGGACATAGTAGAATTTCTTCTTACTCCTAGGTTTGTTAGGGTTTGGCTTTGAAACCCTCTCCAGACATCTTGAGGCAAAATGACCAATCTTATTGCAAGCAAAACATTTGAAAGGCAACTTTCCTTCATACTTACTGGATGCTCTTGGTAGTCTTTTGGCAAAAAGGGCTTCAAGCTCCGGTTCATCTTCTTCAAGATCCTTCCTTGCCTTCTCAAATCTGGTTAGTCTTCTTGAAGAGCTTTCACCTGGATCAAATCTTTGCTTTCCAAAAACATTGGCCTTAAATGCATATTCAAATTTAGGAAAAGAATCACCAAACTCACTCATTTCAAATGTTGAGAGCTTGCCAACCAACTGATCCCTTGTAACAGTTGTCACGGTCCTGATCTCCTCAATAGCAACAAATCTATGCTTGTATTAAGCAGGTAAGGATCTGAGCACTTTGCCAACAATCTATGATTCTTTCAATGTTCCACCAGCACACCTGATACTATACACAAGTTCATTCACTTTCTGCATGTAGGAAGTGATGTTTTTATCTTCACTCATCCTCAAATTTTCATATCTACCCTTCAAGCTCTGCAACTTAGCACATTTGACATATTTATCACCTTCATATAGAGTTTCCAACTTCTTCTAGATTTCATGACCAGTTTTCAATTCTAGGACATTTGTTATTTCTATATCAGTCAAGGCACTCAGCAAAGCTTCTTTGGATCGAATGTTGTTGTTAGCATCTTTGAGTTGATATAGAGTTGAAGGACCTTTCTCCGGAGGCTTATACTCATCCTTAGTTATCAACCAATAAGAATCACCCATGCATTGCAAATTGCACTCCATGAAACTCTTCCACAGAGAGTAATTTGTTCCATCAAATCTCAGACTGTCCTTCTTGTAAGTCAACACCTTAGATCTCCTCAAGCGATCAAGCTTCTTTTAGAGGAACCGAATCTGATACCAATTGTTGAAATTAGGGCTGACAACTAAGAGGGGGGTGAATCAGTTATCTCAAAACTTTATCTTTTGCTGCAACTTATCTTATTTATCACTTATTTACAGATTAATGATATAACCATGAAAGCATGAATTAACAACACAAGAGTAGAAACATAATCAACACACATAACACCAAGATTTTTACCTGGAAACCTGGTTAAGGGAAAACCACGGTGGGGGTTAACCCACAAGATTTATTCTTTGTTAAAAGAATAGAAAATGGGAAGGCACTTGCCTTCGAGTAGACTGCCCAGAGCTCACTACTCAAAAGAGGCTCATTGCCTACAGAAATATTTATAAGTTTCACAGAAAGATTGAACTAGAAAACAACATCGTATTCATGCCAAGGTCAGTTCCATTGATGTGTACAACACTTCTGCTCTTCCCCCAAACACTTTTTCGCTATCTCCTCATTCTTTACTACTCTTCTTCTTTTGCTCTTCCTCTTCTCTTCTCTGGTTTACTTCCTTTCTTAGGATCTTATCATTTTCACACAAGGATGCATTTCCACAACTCAACCACACATATTTATATGCTTCATCAGCCTTGGAATAAACATCAAGGTTGGCACTACAAACATCTGACTTAATGTGAATCACTATACTATCAGCCAAACATAGCTGGGACCCAAATCTTCCTTGAACAACACGCCATACTTTATAGAACCTTTCTTAGATCATCCACAACATGCACAAAGCATCCAGTCGGCCAAGACTGGAAAGAACAACAACATCCAAAGAAAAATCTTCAATCATGAGCTCAAACCTCAATGTGGATCACAAACACAACAAGAACATGATCTAGAGATATCCACATGCACAATGAAATCAACAAGAATAACCGCACAACCTTAAATCACCAGGATCACTTGCATCTTCATACTGGAACATAAGAACACCAACTGCCATGACTGTCACACTAGAATAATTGCTTGTAGACCTCCAAACCACGAACCAATTGAGTTGACGATACACACTGACATCCCAAACACACCTCTAGATCTGCAGATCATAATATTTCAATGTGGATCAATCCAGACCAAATTCCTATCACTCTGTCACCTCTAAACACTTGCAAAACCCGGTTCTACTCAGATGGCCATAACTTCCCAAATTCTTCATGCAGATCCCTCAAATCTTAATTGGAGCAACTTCAGACAATCCTTTACAACACCCTTTGGTCCACAGACTCTAATCTTCATCTTATTGGGAATGCAGAGCAATCTACTTCATTGAACTGCACTGTCTTCACTATCTCTTATAGAGAGATAAGTAACTCTCTTGTTTCTTCTAGAGAGGCTAATTTTCTCAATATCCTCAACATACAAGTCTTCTAGAATGGGATACAATTGACACCAATGACAACAAGGATATGTTGACATCAATGACAACACCGATTAGGCACATATTTGCAATATTGAGGAAAAAAGTATGGATAGTTCAGGGGATGATCTTAGTATTAGGGGAAGGTCTATGGAAAGAGGACCAAAAAGAGATCAGAAGGGATTTAGAGACAAGTCTAAGGGTCATTCAAAGACTCTTGGAAAGAAGGACAGAGTCAAGTGTTGGAACTGTGGAAAGAAAAGACATGTGAAAAAGGAATATAGAAACCCGAAGAAACAATGGGATTCTTCTATTGATAAGTCTTCGAATGCAGGTGATGAAGTTTTACTTTCTACATATAATGTTGTTTCTCATGATCATTGGTTGGTTGACTCAGGATGCTCGTAACACATGACCATGCATAAAGAATGGTTGTCCACATACGAAGAGTATGATTGAGGAAATGTATACCTGGGGGCAACTCTACATATAGGGAAGGTAATGTTGTGTTTTAGTGCCGGGAGAATTAAAACCCTCCCTGGTGTTATGCATGTTCCTGGATCGACTAGAAATTTGATTTATGTTTCAAATTTGAATGATTTGGGAATGCAAGTAACATTTGATAATCATGGCTGTAGATTGATGAGAGGAAACTTGGTGGTAGTGAAGGGGAAAAGATTGGGAACTCTGTTTAAACTAGAAGCCACTATTATTTGTAATGTCTCTTATGCATCTAAGGCTAATATTGAAAATACATGTATGTTGTGGCACCGTAGATTGGGCCACATAAGTCAGTCTAGTTTAAATACTATTTTAAATAAAAAATTGTTAGATGGTTTATCCTATTCTGATGAGAGTTTCAAATTTTGTGAACACTGTGTGTTTGGAAAACATAATAGATCTCCCTTTCCTTCTGGTAGTGTTTAGTGTAAAAAGAGGGTTTTCAATTTCAATGGATATGTGGATTAAATCCTCCTTTCACACCTTACAGTCAAGGACATAAATCAAGTCAAGCCACAAGGACTTTGCTACAGATTTCGTGTCAGTTGGAATGAAGAGGGAACTTGGAATTTGCTAATTAATTAATTGATTAAAGTCCAATTACGCTTAAAACCCTAATTTTGTAAAATCGTAAATGAATGGATGAATGATGGAAAATGTTTGCAGATAGAGATATCAAAAGACAATTAGACACATACTAGGTTTCGAGATTCAGGATGTAGGAAAGTCGGGGACTAATGAGTGGGTGCCCAAGTCCAAGCCATCAGTTTCTGTCAGGATCTCTGAAAGTTGTCTGTAACCTATTTCTGCTGTTCCAGAGATTTCTGTGTCTTGGGATCCAGAGGACTAATGAACGGGTGCCCAAGTCTAGGTCCTAATTTTATTCTTAGATATGTAATTCCAACACTTTGTTATGCCCCCCTGCAACTCCACTCCTTCTGCTTATGCACCTATAACCTGCAATCACATAAAAAGGGAGTTGGGGGTTGTGGTGTTTAGAGGCTTGCCTCGGTCAAGCCTCAAAGAGACATTCAAGTCTTCCAAACACCATTGTTAGATAAAGAGTGTGTATCCTTGCGAGATAGAGGCAAAAATCAATTGATAAATGATTGAAAACACAAATAATTGTCATCTCAGAGGTGTAGCTCGCATATAGATGAAAATCCTTCACATCATGAGAAGATGAATCCAAATCTGCATAACAAACACAATAACAAGACAAGTCTGGTTTGCAACAATGAATAATTTGAATGCTCTAAAATCACAAGTGTACCAAAAGTTCATAACCATCTTCGAGTTTACAAATGAATCCCTAAACATGCTTATATATGCAACTAAACACATTCCTACTTTAATTTTGTAATTCAAACTTGAGATGTCGGCATGGGACCTAATTAACGGTCACATAACTGACACTTGAATTTAGGTCCTGCTTAAAATAGGGTAGGACTAGGGCATGTGCACCCAAGTCCTCCCTCCCTATTTAGGTTAGGACTTATCTTAATAGCACCCCCTAGGTCCTATTTGTCATAACACTTCAAGGTTTTCTCATCAGGAGTTAACATGAATATGCAAGATGATTAAAATGCTTTCTAAAGGACCTGAGAGCTAAACATAGGAGGGAAAAAGTCCTAGGGAGACATTTTCCTACGTAACATGTACTAATAAATATAATGATAAATTGGGACGTATTCATTCAGATGTTTTTGGTTAGATAGTGGATGTTGAATCAATTAGAAAATCTAAATATTGTGTTTCCTTCATTGATGATGCCTCAAGGTTTACCTAGATTTATTCTATGTGTCACAAATATGAAGTTTTCACTAAATTTAAGGAATTTAAAGTTTTAGTTGAAAAGTAATCAGATCATAAGATAAATGTTTTGAGATCTGATAATGGAGGGGAATACTATTCTAAGGAATTTGATGAATTATGTAAGCATGCAGGTATTGTTAGACAGAAGACAACTCCATATACACCACAACAGAATGGAGTGGCATAAAGGATGAATCGGATAATAATGGAAAGAGCCAGAAGTCTGTTAAGTGAATCACAGTTGAACAAATGCTTTTGGATAGAAGCCATGTGTACTACAAACTACTTGGTTAATAGATCTCCGTGTTAGGCTCTTGATTCAACTCCTTATGAAATGTGGACAGGTAAGAAACCTTCTATTTCACATTTAAAGGTATTTGGGTGTGAGGCTTATGTTCATGTGCCTAAAGAAAAATGACCTAAGTTGGATCCAAAAGCTAAAAAGTGTACTTTCATTGGATATGGTGATTATGTAAAAGGTTATAAGCTTTGGAATCCAACTCGAAAGATTATTTATTCTAGAGATGTTATTTTTAGGGAACTTAGTGTTATTTTAGAACCTGAACAACCAAAGGAAAAAGAAGAAAAGGTGAAGAGAGTGTATTTTGAATTAGAGAATGAAGACGCACCTCAAGAAGAACATAATGATGGATTGGGGGGGTGAAGAAGCAAAAGAAGACTCGAGTGAAAGTTCTTATGAGGAAGAATCTGTTGTAACAGAAGAAGTTGGTATAGATGAGCATGTAGAAGAACCTAAAAAGTCTATTACTCCACCTCTGAGAAGATCCACAAGACAACAAAACCCAATTGAAAGGTATAGCCCACCATATTTTCGTCGTGTATTTTCTTTATTGAGTACTGATGATGAGACTAGATCCTACAGGGAAGCTATTCATGTAGATGATAGTGAGTCTTGGCAATTAGCCATGCAAAAGGAGATGATGGATTTAGACTCTTGCAACACCTAATATCTTGTTCATTTGCCCAAAGAAAGAAAAGGCCATAGGATGCAAGTGGATCTTCAAGAAGAAGTTTGGAGTAGATGGTTCATTAGAGAAGTACAAGGCTAGACTGGTAGCCAAGGGATACTCCCAGAGAGAGGGAGTTGATTTTGGTGAAATATTCTTTCCTGTTGTCAAATTAACTTCTATTAGATTTCTTTTATCCATTGTTGCAGACTTTGATTGGGAAATAGAGAACATGAATGTTAAGGTTGCATTCTTACATGGAGATCTCGAGGAAGACATTTACATGCAAAAGCCTACAGGTTTTGAGGTAAAAGGGAAAGAACATTTGGGTTTCCAGATTGAAGAGAGCTCTTTATGGTTTAAAACAGTCCCCCAAAATGTGGTACTAGAAATTTGATTCATTTGTGTTGAAATTGGGTTTTGTGAGAAGTAAGGAGAATTGATGTGTGTACATTCATTGTATTGATGATTCTATTTTGATCATTGCATTGTATGTTGATGACATGTTATTTTTAAGAATACTAAGGGTATGATCAGTGAATTGAAAGCTCAACTTTCAGGTGCATTCAATATGAAGGATCTTGGAGCAACCAGGTATATTCTAGGTATGGAGATAAGGAGGGACAGAGGTAACAAAAAGCTTTGGTTGTCTCAGAGTAAGTATGTGAATACCATTTTGTAGAGATTTAGCATGCGAGACTATAACCTAGTTAGAGGTCCTTTACCTATTGGTATTAATCTTTCATCACATATGTGTCCAAAGAATGGGGATGATTTAGAGGATATGTCTAATGTGCCATATGCTAGTCTTGTAGGGAGTTTGATGTATGTAATGGTTTGCACTAGACCAGATATTGCCCAAGCAGTGGGAGTTTTGAGCAGATTTATGTCTAACCCTGGTAAAAAACATTAGAATTATGCGAAGATGGTGTTTAGATATAAAGAAAATACTCTTGATTACTGTTTGGTTTATTCTAGTACTGACAATGCTGAGAAAACTTTGGACATACAGGGATTTGTTGATGCAGAATGGGTAGGTGACTTGGATAGTCAAAGGTCCACCAATGTGTTTACTTTGTTTGGTAGAGCAGTAAGTTGGATGAGAAAAAGGTAGGCCACAGTTGCTTTGTCCACCAATGAAGTAGAGTATATGGCTACTACTCATGTCTCTAAAGAGGCAATTTAGTTGAGGAGATTGTGTACAGGTGTTGGTTTTGATTGCAAGATCATTCAAATTGGTTGTGATAGCTAGAGTGCTATTTGTTTGGCCAAGAATCCTATGTATCATGCTTGGACTAAGCCTGTTGATGTACAATATCACTTTGTTTGAGAAATAGTTGTAAATGGATAGATTGAGCTGAAGAAGGTAGACACTCAGGAGAATGTTGTAGATGCTTTAACCAAGCCTGTGAGCACAGAGAAATTTGTTTGGTGCAGGGAGGCTATGGGCCTTGTTTATGTTGAAGTTGTAAAAGTCAACCTCACAGAACCCAGTGATCACCTACAAGCAAAATAACCTGTCAAGTAGAAGAGATTAAAACAACACAAAGATATTGCTTTTCAAGCCAAGAGAGTAAAATTGCATAAACAAAAATAAATAATTACAAAAAGATCAATCCTTAAGAAAGGAGATCAAAACCCTAAAGTGAACCCTAGGATTTAATAAAAGAATTATTAAATAATTAAAGTGCCTAAGTTTAGCTTAAGTAAAAAATAAAGGTGACTTAATTAATTTATCAATATGATTAAATTAATTAAGTAATTAACCTATTACTCTAACACCCCCCTTAAGATGAACTTAGGGAGAAGCTAAAAAAAACTAAGGACTAAATGCATGAAAGCAAAGATGGGTCCAGACAACTAGGCCTGATGAGGTACCCAAATACAAACAATAAATCTCTGTAAATGGAGAAAAGGAGAAAACCCAATGGGAAAAAACTCCTCTCCAAAAAGAGATGAAAGCATGTAAAAAAACATGAAGGAAGGAAGGCCTCATGAAGACCCGCCAAGGACAACTTCCTTCACCCCGAGCATAGATTGCAACTGAAGATATTGAGGTGATTCCAAAGGTTTTGTGAAGATGTCTGCAACCTATTCCTTTGTAGGAATGTACTCCAAGATGAGAAAACCATCCTAAATCAACTACCTGATGAAGTGCATGTGGATCTCAATGTGCTTAGTCCACTAATGCTCCACTAGGTTGTGTGAAATGTGAATAGCACTTTGATTGTCACACCAAAGAAGAGTGGGACTATCAGGAGGAAAACCAAACTTAGTCATCAACTGTTGAAGGCATAAAAC
This sequence comes from Cunninghamia lanceolata, assembly GCA_027924645.1. Lineage (NCBI taxonomy): Eukaryota > Viridiplantae > Streptophyta > Pinopsida > Cupressales > Cupressaceae > Cunninghamia > Cunninghamia lanceolata. The sequence continues at coordinate 1,969,728 of BSBN01001580.1, read as the reverse complement.
CTCCTGAAGACCTAACACTGCAACTTGGTACTCAGCCTCTGTAGATGATAATGCAATAGCAGATTACTTCTTGCAAGACCATGCAATATGACCAGAACTAAGGCAAAAAACAAAGACAAAAGTAGACTTCTGATCATTGACATCACCAGCCCAATTTGAGTCAGTGAAGACAACAATGTGAGGGGCTCCTAATGTGTAGTAAATGCCATAATGTGTGGTGCCCTGAATGTGGATCATATGAGAACTGAGAGACAAGGCCAACCACAAAGGAAAGATCAGGACATGAATGTGTCAGGTACAACAAACTGCCAACCAACTGCCTATATAATGTAGAATTAACTGAAGAAGTAGAGTAAGTGGAAGACAGGACAACACCTGACTGAAATGGTGTGGGGGTAGGCTTGCAATAAAGCATGCCAAATCTTTGGAGCATATTAAGAGCATACTTCTACTGAAATAGGGAAATCCCATCCGAAGACTGAATAAACTGTAGACCATGAAAATAGTGCAGAAGACCGAAATCTGTCATCTCAAATTGCTCCATCAAATCTCTCTAAACACTCTGAATCATGGAGGATGAGCTACATGTAAGAATGAGATCATCAACATATAGAACAAGGATCAAAAGATCACCCCCTTGACATTGAATATACATCGTGGGATCAAAATGACAATAGGTGAAGTGAGAGGAAAGCAAAAAAGAGGCCATCTTCTCATACCAAGCCCGAGGGGCTTGTTTGAGACCATACGATGAATGCTGAATTCTCCAAACCAAAGAAGTGTCCTACACAAATCCCTGAGGCTGCTCCATAGAGATCTCCTCATATAGGTCTCCATGTAAGAAGGCACTCTTCACATCCATCTGAAAAACTGTCCATCCCTATGAAGCTGCTAGTGAAAGTACAAAGCGAATAGAATTCATCTTGGCAATAGGAGCAAAGGTCTCAAAGTAATCAATACCCTCAACCTGAGAAAACCCTTTCACAAAAAGACGTGCCTTGTACTTATCAATCGAACCATCTACATCAAACTTGGTATGATACACCCACTTGCATCAAAGCAAATTTCTTCCCTTAGGAAGATGTACAAGATCCCAAGTATTATTCTTCATCAAAGAAGAATACTCCTCCTCCATAGCTCTATCCCACTTAGGAGTACCTGCTGCCTCTAAAAACATCCAAGGATAATCTGAAATGGCATGACTCAAAACAATAGCACTTGATGTCTATGCACAGGTATGATGGGAATCTGAAGGATCACCTGCCAAAGATCCAGCTACCTTAATAGTAAAGTAGGCCCACTTGGGCAAAGGCTAAGTATCTGGTGGTGGTGCTGAAGGTGGAGAATCATCAACATCATCCTCAAGAGATAAAGAATCCTCAAGAGATGATGTGGGAGGAGTAGGAAGTGAGGGAGAAGTTGGTGATGGTGAATCCATGCGAGGAAAACACTCATCAAACTGGACATCTCGTCGAAACAAGACCTCTCTAGAATTAGGATCAAATAACCTGTACACCTTAACATCCTCATGGTAGTCAACAAATATGAGTGGCCAACTTTTCCTCTACATGGCTCTCCTTTGAGCATTAAGAATGTATGCCTAAGCCTCACTACCAAAGACCCAAAATCTAGAAACATTGGGCTTGACATGGGTCCAAGCCTCCTTAGGAGTCATATGTTGTAATGCCTTATGAGGCATTCGATTCTGAATGTAATTTGCACAATTCACTACCTCAGCCCAGAACGAAGAATCCATATCATGTGACTGAATCATACAATTGGCCATCTCCTGTAAAGTTCTATTTTTTCTCCCAACAACACCATTCTGCTGAGGGGTGTAAGGAACTGAAAGCTAATGTTGCAAACCATGCTCAGTACAAAAGTCCTTGAAAGCCTGATTGACATACTCCCCCCATTGTTTGTGCATATCCTCCTGATAGAAAGTCTAGACTACTTCTTCATGAATGTCTTGAAGATCTTAAAGATATCAAAGACATCACTCTTGTACTTAAGAAAGTACACCCATGTATGCCTAGAGAAGTCATCAATGAATGTGAGCACAAATTTGGCCCCTAAAAATGAAGAAGTTAGAAAGGACATGAGGTCACTATGTACCAACTCTAAGGGTACCTTAGTACATGTGGCTATACCCATAGGAAAAGAATCCCTATGATGTTTGCCAAGTACACATCCTCGAAAAACACCATCAATATAGGAAATCTGAGGGAGACCAATCACAATTGTCTGTGTACTCATTTGCCATCGATATCTATAATTGACATGGCCAAAATGCTCATGCCAAAGCCTACTCACTGTGTCTGCATGTGCTATAAGTGATGAACTAGAACCATCTGAGCTCTCAAAGCCATCAAATCTGTATAAGCAAGATGCTGGATCAACACTCCCAGTAGCCACAACTAAATTAGGATCATGGAGGTCTCGAATAACCACATCATGTGGGGAGAACTCAACTGTCTTACTAGTGCCAGAATGACAAATCTAGTAAACAGAAAGGAGGTTTGTCGAAATGGCAGGAACAACAAGAACATCCTGAAGACAACCACCGTCCAATGGAACATGACCTGAACCCATAACTGAAAGTTATGTAGAATCACCAACTGCAATCTGTGAAGTGCCACAATGAGAAAGTGTGGTAACAAACTCCTGAGTATGTGTCATGTGGTGAGAAGTACCAGAATCTAGAATCCATGTGGATGTTGAAGGTAAGGCCCATGCAAAAAGAGCATGACCTTTCCCTGTGTGTAAGGAAGAAGACTGAGGTGAAGAGATATGATGCTACTGCATGGCCTTCTCTAAAGCCTCTAATCTCTTCCAACACCTGGTAACTAGATGAGCTTCCTTGCCACAAAAACTACAAGGATCACCTGATTTCTTCTTTGTCTTGGAGGAAGACTCACCAGACTTAGAAGACTTACCCTGGTTAGGATTAGAGTGTGGTTTGGAATCTGACTTAGGAGGCGGCTTGGAGGAACTCTCACTACCTGCTAGATCTAACTTGGGCTTTGGTTTCTACTTTTGCTTCCCCTTAGATGTCTGAGCTACCAAGGCTTGGTTCTTTGATCCTGTGAGAGCATCCAACTATGATAGCTTGGCCTGCTCATGAGTCAACTGATCGCAGAAAACCTCAAAGGTAGGCATGGTAAATCATGGACCCAAAGCATCCATGGTGGAATAGAATGTAGAAGAGAATATCTGAAATGAGCCTTGAAGATTAGATAGAATTAGGTAAATGCACTCGGTGGTAGTTTTGGTTTTGCCACAACCATGCAAAAGTGACCTAAGTGATTTGAATTTCATCAAGAAATCCTCAATAAATGGAAAGGAATTAGGTACCAAGGAAGTTAATTCTGATTCAATTTGAAGTGCTCTGAACTGATTGATGCTGCCAAAGAGATCACTGAACTTGGTCCACATTTCCTGAGGAGTTGTGCAACTCTTAAGGTGAAATAAAAGATTGTTTGAAACATGCAATGATATCAAACCCATGGCCTCATCCATTTTTGTTTCTATGCTGTAGAATCTCAAACTAACATTGCAACCAAGGCTGAATCTCATCCAAACAGGACCATAACCCCTTTGACATGAGAAGTCTAGTCATATGTGCCTTCCAGGTGTGATAATTGTGTGGGGAAAGACAGTCAACTGATGAGGTGTCTGCCATGATGTTTGAGTGTGAAATATGTTTAATGGAAGGGTTTTATGTTTTCCAATGTGTATATACAGAAAGCAAGAAAAAATATCCCCCACAACACAAGAAACCAAACCCCAATACAAATTTGAAAGCTGGAAAAGGAGAAAAAAGTAAAAAACACTTCAAACTACTCTCTATATACCTGGTAAATTTTCTAATGAAATACTCTGTAGATTTGGAAAGAGCACTGCAAGACCTTTCCAACACCTATTTGTTTGTGAAAAATGAAGGTCGTATGCAACAATTATGCCCCCGGAAGCGCGAAAATGATGATCTGACTTTGACTGGCAAAAAAGGTAGTAAAACAAAAAAACCAGAAAAAATCACCTATGCCACTGGATCGAGCCTGGAACTAGCTTTCCAAATCCTATTTGTTTGTAAAAACCTAATACCGTAGGCAAAAATGGCATCCATTTTCCTAAAAAAGGCTTAGAAAGGCAAAAAAGGTAGCATTAGTGGCCCTGTGGCAGCGACTGGGTGGCACCGTGCAAGCTGGCGGCGACTAGATGGAGCAGATGTAGTGACATGGCATAGAAATGATGGTGATGGGAGCGGCTGGCGGTGGTCAGCATTTGGAGGCCATTAGCAGTGTGTGGACCGCAGGTCAGCAGTGTGTAAAGCCGATGGGAAGACCGCTAGTGGTCGAGTGACCACTTTTGGAGTGCCTGCGCATAGTTTTAAAACTCTGAGCTTTTTTTTAATTTTTAATTTTGCTCTTACAGGCATGGTCACCTGTGCAGAGTGTAACGCCCACCCTGAACACCTTAAAGAAATGCACACTTATGCTATATGAAACAGGGAATTTTTTTTTTAAAAACGATTAAGTAACGATAACATAATCAATTACGACATATTCTCTAAGGGTTCAAGGCTGCATCACTTATCCAAACGACTAACACAATTTAACATACATCAGCAACTGATCCAAATCCATTCTCAATTAAATAACTTATTCCTATTCATTGCAAATCATCAAATAACGGAATCTGCATGATTAAATACATAATTGAAATGCTTTCATATAAGTACATCATGACATCATTACACTGCCATTTTAGTCTACATCAAAGTTACATACATAAAGAATGTTCTGTTACACAAATATGGTACAAGGTTATACACTTACATCATCATCATTGGAACAAGTACAATTGGAACAAATCCTTTCTGCATATGATCTTGACAAGAGTAACCAATGGATAAAATAGCGCTTCCACCCGACCATGTGGAACCCTAAGGTCCACCCCCCGAGCTAGGAGTTAACATGAGGTCCCAAACATTGACAGTCAGGTAGACGAAAAACAAACAAGAACAAAGACGACCAAATGCCAACACAACACATGGCAATAACAATACAACACAACATAACTTAACTTAACTTTAACTTTAACTTTAACTTTAACTTCCAGAGGCGACACAAAACAAATGAGGAGAGACCGAACAAGGAATGCTAGGTTGTAGCAGGGAGAGTGTCATCGCACGGTCCTAACATGGGTTATCTTGACAGCCTCTCACTAGGCGCCGGCCCCATAGGGTGACACATGCGGAATCGACCTTCCTTTCATGAGGACAAGGAAGTCAATCATGCCGACCAGGCCTTCTCTACCCATCCTTAGTCTAAACAAGTACTATAGGTCATGGGAGAGGAATCCAATAATCTTATTAATGTGAAATCTACCCTTAACCCCCTAGTTAATTTTAGGTTATCACTTGATTAATCTACTTCCAACGGGTTATCCTGACTGCCACTTTGGGTGCCGGCCCCATGTTGAAAGCCACTCTCCTTCCTAACACCTAGTAACCTTAGCATCATACAAGACTTTATAACAAAACACGTATATGTACACTGCAAGGCATAAACCCTATTGCATCAAAATAGAGTCATAACATCAATTGTTATCCAACACTTTCAACATTACAATACTTTATTCTTTTATAGATTTCAGGTCTCTCCATACGGCAAAACAGTACAATAAGATCACAAGTGGTTTAACATCCTCACAGGAACATATTACTTTCAATACACATAAACAACTTGACATTATCTCAATATACTTCATACTATGTTTGATCCACATACTCGTTATTACATCGTAAACACAAAAACAGCAATACACAAGTTGCATATACTTAACTATGACAACTCAGCCTCTGGAATTCGAGTTTATCCACTCTCAATTCGACTCTTTACAAACAATAGAAATACTTAACTTATACCGTTTAATACAGTTCCAAAGTCAACACTACAATTTCTTCTCTGTTCAATGCAAACAACTTTTGTAATAAAATCAACATTAGATTACATTCTTTATTGTTACTGTTTATTACAATCCTACTATCTTGTAAAAGAATCATAAATGGATCCTATTAGAATGGAATGTGAACAGCTTGCATAGGTTGTCACTGAGGAGTAAAATGGCTATTGACTGTTTCATCACTGAAATGGATGACAGCTGATTAGTCTAACAACTTCCTCATCTTGTAAATCTCATAAGATTGACAGTATCCAATGATCACAAGAATAACGTAGGCAAAAGGTTTAATGACTAAGTTTTTTTTTACGGTTTCCAAGGACGTTCATTGAGATCCCCACATCTTGTTCATGCTTCTAACTATTGTGTTGATCTCCCAAACATGGAAAATATAAATGCAAGTTCAGTAATTACTTCCACACAGATTTAATTTCTAACAGAAATGGATAGATTACAAACATCTCAGTAAAATGCTGATTGTTTTTGCTACACCGTCCTTCAGAGGAAGCGCCATCTTCATCAGTGAGATATCAGTAAAACGGTATCGGTTATGTGGACTGTATTGCAGTCTGTTTAAGTAATGTGAAAGAATGATCTGCAGAAAGAAACCTCTCAGAAGTGTGCCCAGGCAAAACAGCGATTCTCAGTAAAAGACTGATTGCTAAGTATATACGAAATGGTATTGTTGCAAGGGACTCAAGAACTCTCTATGGTGCGCACTATGGTTGTCATCTACGTTTTTACAGAGGACTAATAAAGATGTAATCGCCTAATAACCTGATCACTGAATAATTAGGGAACTGGAGAATGGTTATGACGTAATATCTGAAAAGAAGATAACGGTTTTGCCAATACAGCAATCTCATTTCAACTTGTATGTGAACTGCATTTGTTAGTTTACCGAGAAAGGTTTCTGCCTACAAGACGAACTATGATGATGACCTTTCCATCACATTGTCACTGCCGAGTCTGTTATCGAGTTTCAGAAACATTCAGGTGTTGAGGATTGTTTGTGTATGGGACAGTAAGCTATCAGAGGAAGATAGCTAGTCAAATTGCATTTGGAACCGTTATTACATCACTGCATTTGAAACTATTTTTGTATCACACCTACAGTTGGTTATAATTTGTGCATTGTTGACCACCTTGCCTCGCTGGCTATCCAGAGGAAACCCCAAACTGTTTCCAGCAGTACGCCAGCCAGAGCAAGGGCGCTCTATAGATTAAATAGACTACCTTTTCTAAATAGACTACCTTTTCTAATGTTAATGCTCAGCACACAGGAAACCTCGGCCTGATGCGCTATGAGGGTGGTCAGTATTCGAAACATGGTAGTATACTAAATGCATAGTAAATGAATTCATTCAAACACTGCATAGATGATTGAAGGTTAGTGACAATTCAGTAATAGAATGGATGAATCAAGGGCAGCATCATCTGGATGGGTAGCGAATGAAAAGGCATCAGAACTTTCATTCAGGACAAAATAAGGCAGCGAACTACCTAAATCGCCATGCCTTAGCATAAACTTACAGAGTGACCTAATAATAACCGATCCACTACAAATGATACCAAACACAGCAAAAAAAAAATAAATAGAGTCTCAATTACTACGAATGACTGACGGAGGCCACAAGGTGGACATGTTGGAAGGACTTCTGAGACTTCAACAAGGGCAAATAATGAGACAATACGGCAGCGAACTTCCTAATCCATCACCTCCCATAATCGATAATGAAAGGATTTCGATCACTCCAGCTATGGAGTAGGTTAGTCCACGGAAACATAGAGTAATGCTAGGTAAATGGCGAAGGAAGGGTTTCAGTTCTTTCATTCAAACGAATGATAACAAGGCAGCGAACTGCCTAATATTATCGGTCCACAAAGAGATAAGACCAAACACAACAAGCAGGGCAAAAAGAGTGTCGTCTCACATCTTAGAATGAAAACGAAATGACAAGGCTTCAGAATATTCAAAGCGATTGATAAAAAAACAGCGAACTCTCTCTCACGCCTAGTATGCAACCTGCAGCGATGCTTGATAACATCCGTCTGCTAGAAAATAATACCTAACGAAACAAAATAAGACAAAAAGAATCTCAGGCAGCCCGATATTCAAGTTTGACACTACTGCTCGCCCGTCTCATGTCTAGTATAAGAGGGATTCGCCTAAGTATTTCTGGATTACACTTGCAATACAGGTGCGAACCTCATGACTAGCCTTCGTAAAGTATACGCTCAGCCCAACGGCTAGGACTTCAATGGAATGAGTGCAGGTGAACACCTATACCAAAAGCGCCTCCTCCAATAGTATGAGCAAAGGCCAGAGGAGAGTGTCCTATCATGGTCGAAGGGAGACATTCTCAGACGACAAGGAAATATCATGGCGAAGGATTACTGTAGGAGCAACTGCCTTAAAACTATTACTTCTTATACCTGCACTTTTTCGAGGAATAAGACTAGGGTTTGATGACAAATCAAAGACGTCTTTTGTTTTAGATTCAATGATGACAGAAAATGGAGTTCTAATGGATCTTAAGGAGGTGCCATTTTACATCTACAAACCCTACCAAGATTACGCCGGTCTGAGAGTGCATACAGAATGATTCGGCAACAGTGGGAGGAAAATAATTTACTAACGGAATCCTTGAGCAGAAAGGAATAATTTAAAACCCTAAGAGAAGATGCTGTTTCAACACAGAGAGGACAGTCTACAGACATGAACTCTACTGAAAGCAAACTGATTTCGGATCAACTAGTTGGAATCAAATAAACTACAACAGCATTTGCAGATTCGGAAAGAAAATTCAGAGATAAGGCATTCGACGGAACCTGGCTACGCAATCCACTCGACGAATCTGCTTCAATCGCTGCAGTTCCAAGCTGCTTATTTCCTTTCACTTGTGATACTGTCCTTGATGCCCCTACCGCTCTTTTATAACACAGCCTCTCTCATCTACCAAGGACTTGGCACGCGATCCCGAGCATATCTCTTTTAAAAATATATATTTTATTTAATTTAATGATCCCCAAATATTATTTATTTTATTTTATTATTATATTTCTTTATAGCCGACCCAATATATTGTTATTAATAGAATAGTACTATTTCGACAATCTATAATTTTGTACTATACTTTAATTTATTTTATTAATCAAGTTGTGAATCACAATTTACAACATGATTACCACTATTTATTTATTTAAATATTTATTATAAATAATATTATATCAAACAATACAAAATTTCTTACAACCTTATTTAACAACACTTCTAATAAAATAAAAATTTATTTATAACGATAATCGACAACTAACGACATTATGCCCATTTAACAACATTTATACTCTTCCGTATAATGGTTCTAATTAAAGCACAACATTACCACACATACTTAGACACCTTCGAACTTAATTAGACTCCAAGATACAGTATTACCTGACAGCAAGACATGATCAAACGACAACCAACAACCACAAGGGTAAACTGACGACCAAGGAACACTGACTAGGGACCTCACGTTAACTCCAACCAACTAATCCATTGGCGAAGGCACGCTCAGACCTGGTAATCAGGTGGAGTCGATGCCTAGTACCTGCATCCTGCAGCAATGCACAGTTAACCATAACAAGATATACATATACATCACATGCAGTCCCATAGTGAATGGAAATCGCAGTGGGGTAGGGTACTCGAGAACGAGTAATACGACACTGTTCCATTCACGTTTATGAATAACAATCAACTATACTGAACAAGGTATCAGATTACTAGTCTACAACATAAAATGATCAACTAACTTCCCATCCCATATAGTGAATAACATCAAAGCATCTAAAACATCTAGTTCATTTATCAAATTGTAGAGCATAAAATGACATAATCCAACATCAACATCTGTTATCATAACAATTAGGTCCATACTGAAATAGCAAAATAACTAGAAATGCATCATCAACGATCTAAAATACTGTCATAATGTCCAGTACTACTAAGCAAACATCAGTCCAAAAGACGACAAGTTGAGGGGCACTACACAAAGGCCGTATCACTCTGCTAGGCAAAACTTTTTTGCCTCCGGCTTCAACTCCTCCATTTTTGACAAAATGATAGGTGATTTTAAGGTTCTTGGTCACTCCGGACGTAACAGTGAGGTCTGTTCAGGCTGAAAACCACTTCAAAATTATAGGTACCCTTTGGATATGAGAAAAAAGTACCTCTAGTAACCCTTGCATATTTGAGCCCATGAGTCCAAAATTGATGAAACAAAGGCCAATAATGACTATTTCCAACACCCTGAATGCAATGGTGTAATAAAAAATGACTCAAGATGCATGAAATATGATTTCAAGGATTGAATCCCTCAAAATATGAATAGGAAGTTACAGATCTAAAGCTCTGATACCATGTTGAAGTATTAAAAGCCAACCTAACAGAACCCAGTGATCACTTGCAAGCAAAATAACCTGTCACATAGAAGAGATTCGAACAATGCAAAGATATTGCTCTACAAGCCAAGAGAGTAAAATTGCATAAACAAGAATAAATAATTACAAAGAGATCAATCCTTAAGAAAGGATATCAAAACCCTGAAGTGAACCCTAGGATTAATAAAAGAATTATTAAATAATTAAATTAGTGCCTAAGTTTAGCTTAAGTGAAAAATAAAATAAAGGTGACTTAATTAATTAATCAATATGATTAAATTAATTATGTAATTCACCTATTACTCTAACAGTTTTTAGTGCTTGATTATTTTATTGTTTTCCTATGGGTATTTTTAATGTATGATGTCAAGTGGGAGAATGTTAGGATTAAGGTGCCATCAATCTTGTAAATCTTATGTAATCTATTATTCCTATTATTATTTGTAAATCACCCATAAGGGATGAGAGGTTTCACCAACAATGATTTTGTTTCAGCCACATATTTATATCCAGTATTTGACGCTAATTTGTCAGTGACGGAAGGTCGTAGGGGGGTTTCCCCCTGTGAGGGTCAGGGGGATCATCCCCCTTACGGGGGTCCGGGGGCCGCAAGCCCCAGCGGGGGTTCAGGGGAAGCACCCCAAAAACTACATTTTAAATTTATATTTTATCATTGTAAATCTAGATCGTTCACCATTAAGTCACAAATTTGATGGTCGATATTATGTCAATTTTCTTGCCCTAGAAGGCAACCCCCTTTTATAAGGATATTTGTATTACGTTTTTAGCAGATTGAGAGTAACAGGCGCTGCTGGATTGAAGATTGAAGAAGAGGAAGTGCATGTATTGTAATCTCATATTTGAGGGTAATACAACTTGGAGCCTCTTTTCTTGGTGGAGTTTTTTACTCAAAAGGGTTTACTCCATGTTACATATTTTGTTATGTGTTTAGTTCTTAATGCATGTGTTATTTATGTGTAGTGGGTTTTATTTCTATTGCAATCTCCATTGATTCTACATTATTTAGAGGACATTAATAAGGTTTGAATAAGATTTCCATTGCGTGGTTTACACCTTCATTTCTAACATTTGGTTTAGTGGTTTTGTAAATCTAAGTGTAGTAAGAGAATCATGGTAAGCATATCCCATATGGAGATTGAGAAGTTCAATGGCTCTAAATACAAGTTGTAAAAATTAAAAATAAAGGATCTCTTAGAGGAAAGAGATCAATGGAGATTTGTGATAGATAAAGAAAAGTTTGTTGGGTTATCAAATGAAGACTAGAAGAAGCTCGACAAGAAGGCTTGAGAAACTATATGGTTGTGGCTCTCCTATTCCATCCTTTTGAATGTCTTTGAGGAGATTATTGCATACAACTTGTGGAGAATAAAAGGTGAAATATATTAAATGAAGAGTTTGGTAAACAAATTATATTTGAAAAGAAAATTATATTCCCTAAAAATAAAGGAAAAAGATTTGGTAACTAAGCATCTTATATTTTTAATTTTATTTTGAGTTAGCAAGAAAGTATAGATGTTAAGCTTAATGAAGAGGGTAAGTGAATTTTGTTGCTTTTCTCTTTACCTGAATCTTGAGAGAACCTAATAATTGTAATTAGTGGTGGTATTGTAGAGCTTAAGATGGATGCCCTTGTTGCTACTTTGTTCCTTGAAGAAATGAGGACAAAAACCATGGATGAGGATTCTAGGGATGCATGGCATATTTGGGGTAGACCTAAGGAAAAAGGTGTAATAAGGGAGATAATGAGAGATCCAACTAAAATGGATAGTCTAAAACCCCTAGTAAGTGTAAGTGTCAAATGTTTAAATTGTGGGAAATGAGGCCATTTGAAAAAAGGAATGTAGAAAGAAGAATTTTTTTCTTATGATTTCTTGATAGAAAATCCTCTAATGATGAAAATGATGTTTTATTTATTTATTCTATCATTGCTAGTGATGATTCATGCCTTTCTGACTTAGACACCTCATATCACATGACTCCTCACAAGGAGTGATTCTCTTCTTACAAAGCATATGATGGTGGTCAACATTCCTTGGTGACAACCATTTGCATTTAATTGTTGGCAAAGGGAGGGTAAAATTTGTGTTCAATGATTGGAAAGTAGACCTCTCATAGATGTGTTAAACATTTGAGGATTAACATAAAATTTATTTTAGTTTCTAAGATGAATGATGTTGGAGTGCATGTCACGTTTGATAAAAATGGTTGTAGGTTGGCTAAAGGGATTTTGGTGCTAACTAAGGGATCTCAATGTGGTACTTTATTTAAGTTTGAAGCATTTGCATATTGTAACTCTTTTTAATATATCTGCCAATTCTCATTATTGTATATTGTGGCACCATAGGTTGAGCCATATTGGTGAAAAATGGCTCAAGACTCTAGTTAATAAAAATATGGTGGGTGGTTTATCTGATTACTTTGCAAATTTTTATTTTTGTGAGCATTGTGTTTGGAAAACATTTAATAGAGTTAAGTTTAATTCTAGTAGCCCTAGAGCAAAGAGATTATTGGATTTTATTTATAGTGATGTTTTTGGTCCTGTGGATGTTGCTTCCATTGGTAAATCTAATTATTTTGTTTCTTTTATTGATGAATACTTACATTATAGGATTTTTTAAGGCATAAGTCTAACTTTTTTTAAGAAGTATAAAGGTTTTAAAGTCCTTGTTGAAAATTAGATGGATTAGAAAATAAAAGTATTAAGGTCAGATAAGGGAGAAGAATGTTGTTCTAAAGAATTTGACAATTTCTATAGACATGTAGATATTGTGAGACAGAAAAAAACTTTGTAAATGCCACAACAAAATGGTATCATAGAGAAGATGAATAAGACATTAATGGATAGAGCCAGATGTATGTTGAATAGTATTTAGTTGGATCATTATTTTTGGATTGAGGTTGTAATTATTATTTATTATTTAATTAATAGATCTTTATGCTCTACTCTAGTTGATGAGATCCATATGAGGTGTGGACATGTAAGAAACCCTCTATTTTACATATTAGCATTTTTGGCTATGAGGCTTTTGTTCATGTACCTAAAGAAAAGTGGTCTAAGTTAGATTTTAAGTCTAACACATATTTTTGTTGGTTATGGAAATAATGTTAAGGGTTATGAGATTTCAAATCCTCAAACCTTGAAAATGATATATTCTAGAGATGTGATTTTATGAGGAACTTAGAGTTAGATTTGATTAGGGACAACCAAAGGAAAGAAAAAGAAGACCATGCATTTTGTAACTAAAATGAAAGATTAGGGAGATGTGTAGGTGGAAGAATAACATGACGGGCATGACAATATATAGAAAGAAGATGGTTTAGATTCAAAGAGTTTAAGAGAAGAACAACATGATCCTCGTACTACACCCTTGAGAAGGTCCACAAGATAACAAAAACTAGTTGACAAGTAAAGCCACCAAATTTATGTTCTGTATTTAATTTATTTGGTACTGATGTTGAACCCAGATCTATGAAAGAATATCTTTCTTTGAAGGAGCATGAGTCTTGGATGTAGGTCATGTAGAAGGAAATGATGGGCTTGGTTACATGTGAGACATGATATTTAGTAGATTTGAACAAGTAAAGGAAGCCCATTGATTGCAAGTGGGTGTTTAAAAAGAAGTTAAGACTAGGACAATTGGAGAAGTATAAGGCAATATTGGTATTGAAAGGATACTCACAGGTTGAGGGCTTAAATTTTAGTGAAATATTTTTTCCCATTGCAAATCTAATTTCTATTAGATTCTTACATTCTGTTGCTATTGCTTATGATTTAGAAGTAGAGAAAACGGATGTTAAGACTTTTTTTTTTTTGTAGGGGGATTTTTAGGAAGAAATTTATGAAACAACTTGATAGTTTTGTGCTAAAAAGAAAATAAAACATATTTTGCAAGTTAAAGTGATATTTTTATGATCTAAAGCAATTAGCTTAGATGTGGTTTCAAAAGTTCAATGCCTTCACATTGGAACTTGGGTTTGTTATGAGTGATTTTGATCATTGTGTTTATTTCAAATTGAGTGATGACTAGTTACTAATCATTGTCTTGTATGTTGATTAGTTGTTATTCATTGGAAATAGTAAGGGTATGATTAGGGAACTCAAAAATCAACCTTTTGGTGCCTTTGACATGCATTATTTGAGGTCTGAAAAATACATCTTGGGTATAGATAATATTAGAGGTTAGGTTGAAAAAAGTTGTCTTAGTCATAGTAAGTATGCTCAGACTATTTTATAGTGTTTTACTATGCATGAATGTAAGCTAGTGAGTATTCACTTACCTATCTGTATTAATTTATCTTTGGATTATTGTCCTAAGTTAGATGATGATTTGGAGAATATGTATAATGTTCCTTATGCTAGTGTCATAGGTATCCTAATGTATGTTATGGTCCTTACAAGACTAGATGTTGTACAAGTAGTGAGAGATCTTAGTAGGTTTATGTCTAACCTTGGTAGAGAGCATTATGATTTTAGGTAAAGGGGTATCAAATATTTGTGAGGGAATTCTGATTAATATTTTTACTATCATGTGACTAATGATGTGGGTAGGTTGCTTGATATACAAGGCTTTCTTGATTCAACATGGACTGGTGATTTGGACAATAGGAGGTCCATGAATGGTTGTGTTCATTATGTTTGAAGGAGTTGTTAGTTAGATGAGTAAGAAATGGTCCATAATTGTGTTCTCCACTACAAAAGCATGGTACATAGATACAATATATGTTTACAAGGAGGTAATATGGTTACTAAGATTATGTTTGGGTATTGGTTTAGGTGCAGACATGTCAAGATCAAATATAATAGTTAGAGTGTTATCTATTTATTGAACAAACTAATGTACCATGCTCATCTGAAACATATTGATGTTTAGTATCACTTTGTCCATGAGATGGTTGAAGGTGGAAAAGTTGATCAAGAAGGTTGACACTTTGGTTAATGTTTGTAGATTCTCCAACTAAGCAAGCGTGCACAAATAAGTTATGTTGGTGCAAAGAGGCCATGGGCCTTGCCTCTTCTAGCACTTGATTTATTTTTTAGTCTTCTATCATGTCTTTGCAATGTAAATATCATGTGGGAGAATGTTAGGATAAGGCATTCCATTCACCTTACAAATCCTATGTCTTGTAAATTGTATTTAATTATGTAGATGATAAATAATGTATGATTTCCAAACATCATGGTGTATTCAAAATAGGATGCCCATGTGAGGTTGGGGATATTATTTATTATTTATTCTTTGGGATACTCTAGATTGTGTAAGAAGGCATTGAATAGAGAGGTTACATTGAAAAGGTCAAAACTATGAGTTATAGAGCATCTTCCTAATTTGGATGGTATGACACAAAATTGATTACCCTTATGGAGTGCCTAAATTTGGGAAATTGTTTAATTTAATTGTTATGATGGAATCTACGATGCATAAGAGAGGTGTAAGATGTAGAAAAGGTGTAATAAGAGTTACTTTCTATTTTAAATTATTTGGCCATGACTATAGGATTTTTGGATTTTTGCTATGGCTAATGGTTTTGACTCATAGTTTTGGGATACCACTTGGTGGTTTCTTGTTTTTAACTTTTCTTTATATTAGAGGCATGTGATAGAGGTTTGTAAGGTTTTTTTATAGATACTCTTATGCTATTGGATTACTGTCAGTTAGAGGGACAAGTGGATTATATTAGTAAACACTTTTATTATGATTAATAAAAGTTTGGGTCTCTTTGGTGGTGGTTTTTTTGCAAGAGTTTCTCCATATATATCTAGTGTTCATACGGTTTATGTATTTATGATTGCTTCTCCATTGTTTCATTAATCTTTATGGTTTAATCACATGTTTAATCAAGTCAAAACACTTAATTTTTAATATTCTCATTGTGTCATTCACCCTATATTTAACATTAGTGCTAAAATATCCTCAAGGGATTAATGGAACTTTGTAGAATTCAATTATTTATCTTGAATTAGGGGTTTTGGAAAACTTATATGCTAATTCTATAAATTGATCCTTCTAGGTTCTCAACTCTGAGTTTTCCTTTTTCATTTCTAGGCTCAAGCATGTTTAATTTTATTATATTATTGTACTCTTGAAACTTATTCTTCAATCTAGTCCTCACATGATAAATAAATGAAATAAGATTGCATGTCATATGTTATTGTGATCTTGGGGAATTCTACTAGATTAGTATATTTTGTGGTGAGGTATATTGTATCCATTTGATGGATTAGAGACATCCATTTGTCTCTTTTTTCATGATCCCCCTCTACTTTGGCATGCACAATTATTTTCTTACTAATATTATCAAAAGACTTCCACAAGTCTTGACTGATCTAAAAATTATTTGGACTCTATTGTAAAAAGTACCTTGAATCAAGTCTATAAACTTAGATTTGTAATTTTCAACTTCTAATTTATCTTTTTCTCCTCTTTCTTGGTTGTATGTAGCGAATCTACCAACTCCTTTATCTTCTACTCCATTTCCTCCCTTCATCATATAGACGTGGATGATAATTGGAGCATAGTTACACTGGAAAAGTCATTTGTATTTGCCTATTTCATTTTGTTGTATGTCACCCTCAAGTTTATCAATTCATTCCTTAACCTTTAATTTTTTTTTTTGATTTTATATAGTTTGTTGTTAGCTTTTGGGTGGTGGCTTGATTGAAATGGGTAGTATGGACTACTAATTTTATTGCATTTACTATTGATACATCACCAACCCTTTTGATCAAAGATTGTCTTGCTAACCATTGAGGGACATAGTCTATTTGATGTTTGTTATATGAGGGGGTCAATGCCTAGATAGCCAAGGTTTGTAAATTAGGATTGAATGATGACCTAAAGAAAAACTAAGAAGCCTTCACTTGGTCCTTAAAAATATCATCAATACTCTCTCTTCTCATCATTGTGTCAAACATCGTACAACTTCTATAATGTCCTAGTTAGATAATGACAAATACCCATTAGCCTTAACTATCTCTCTCATTTCCTTTGGTGTATTATTTTCTACATTAAATTCAAAATTAGGAGAAGAGGCACTAATCTCTATTGTATCTTATTCTTCTATTGGAAATATGACCTTACCCTTCTCTACAAGCTAAGATTTCTTATATTTGCACTTGATCATCCAAGCAAATTTCTTGAACTTAACGAGCTTGAAAAATTGGTCATATACTAAGAGTTCCTTGCAAGAATTTAAAAAGAAATTCTTTGTCTTCAACATTTCCATATTTCTCTAATGATGTGTTTTTTGGTTTAGGTTTTTATTCCTTTGTATTAGTTTATTAGGTATTTTCCTAACCTAGTTTAGTTTGCTTAGGTATGCTTTTTTAGGCTTAATAATGATGAGCAGAGTGAATGGTTACTTAATATTCCACCTTCCTTCTTTGCATTTCCCATAAATGCACTTACTTAGCTTTGTTTTTTCATTATATTCATTCTTTTGTAGTATACTTTGTTGCTCTTTTGATTAATGGGAAATAATATTATTTAGCCTATCTTTTGGCCTTGAATAGCATTGTGGCTATCAATATAACATTAGGTTTGGTTGATTTCTTGCTTATTAAAAATCTAACATGGTATTAGAGCCATAATATCATAGTCTAGTTCATCTTCATTTTGAGAGGTTGTGAGAAATATTAGTTTTTGGGGTTCTGGGTGTAGTGCTATAGACTTCACTATTATGTCTAGAAGGCTCAACATAGTCAAGATTAATTTTTGTTTCACCAAAATCAAATTTTGGGAAGCTGAGTTATTATTGGTGATTTATTTGGTTTTGTAAGCTTGGGTTTTACATGTGGCTCAAATTTTAGGGCATCCATGCAAAAATTTGAGTGCACTATTAGATTTGACAACACAAAAATTATTAGGTTTGACTATAAACTTGTCCATATTAGACAACTTTTCTAGAGGCTTTGGAGATTTTCTATAATTTATGCTTGGTTCAATTTTGTGTTCTATGAACAACTCAGTTTTTGGGCATCAAACCAAAATTATGAGGCTACCATTATGCCCAAGAGGGAAAAAAGCCCTAAGTTTGCTTATCCATTCATTGAAATTTGAGTAATTTACATATAAGACAAATTTGTTTGTTTTCCTAGGTTGTATGGCCTAGGCACTAGATTATTTTTTTAAAATTATTTTTTAATCAAACATTTGAAAAACAAAAATAATAAAAAAAAGTTGAAAGAAAAAAACGGGCCAAAGTTTTTTAGGCCCACAACCTACACTAGGAGCCATAGCCTACTCTAAGGCATGATCTTTATACCATCATGGTCATACACCCAACACATACCTCCTATATTCAGAATGAGTTAAAAAAATATTCCTCTATATTTAGCATATCCCATGGTAGACAACTAAATTTAGCAATTTCCATTATATATGGTAGAAAACCCTATTTTTATTAGATTTTTAAATTTGATTGTAGTTTGATAACTTTAGCTAGCCTCTATAGTTGGTAAGTTTTTTGGTAGATTCCTATATTTTGGTGGTTTCCCTATTTCTAGGTGCTCCTCCAAACTATTTGGAAACTTCCCTAAAGTTGTATTTTTTATAGAAATACTAAATTTGGAAGAGGTTCTAAATTTAGTGGCATTGGTTAACTTGGCTTGTGTAATCTCAACTTTGATTTGAGCCTTTAGGAGATTTACTCTAAGCTATTCGATGTTTGACTTTGGTGCATTTTAAAAAAAAATGGGGTAGTTTTTCACAGGCTTCATGATGGTAATATGTTCTCAGTTTCCATTCTCCATTTTTTAGAAATTAGATTTTCTTAGAGTTTTTGTTGTGTAGTTCTTATTTTGAGGCCTTTGAAGGGCCATATCTTGCACAAACAATCTCTTTTTTGGGTCCCATTTTTGAACATGCATATTTATTCATGTACTTCATACTAGTGTCGTTTGTTATATGTATGAATTATACTTTTTACATTGTGTTTTATTTGAAAACTTAAAAACATTATCAAGTTCTATACATGTTTGGTTTGTCTCTTATGAGATATTGTATCCATTGAACTAAGATAAAGTTCCATTTTGGGGGGTCTCTTGATATCTATTGTGTGACTAATTTGAGGAGTTAACCATGTGTATCAAAAGGCATCCTGTTGTTGTCAAACTAGATACATAAAACTATACTCCACAAGGTAAGATGATGTGGTCATATTTGACATGGGTTACACTCTTTCCCATTCTTTATGGACTTGTTCTTGAACCCAATTCTTTTTGATGGAATCAAGTGTAGGATGGAAATATTGAACATGTCTTGGGAGTGATTCTGTGTAATGTCGATATTGATAGTATGATGGGCACCACCCACATTGAGTGCCCTTGTGACCTAAGGACCATACTTTGGGAGATGCATAGAGATCCATATGAACCTCCATTCCTAGATGATCGTGTTATGAAAGGTCTTATTCCCCTTAATGTTTTCCAACCACTCGATCATAAAATATTTAAGGTGCTTGCTAATTGGCAACAACTTGAACATAGTGATGACATGGAGACTTCTCTTGATGCTCCTCCTCTTGTAGAGACTTATGTTGATTATTTAACTTCTTTGACTCCTATTTTAGATTTAGAGGGTTCATCTTATTTATCTTTGAGGTAGCATCCTAGGGCTAAGGACTCTTCTATTTTAGCATTGACAAATTTATTTGGTGTTCATACTCAGGCATCTTGTGTGGACACATCATTGGATGAGAAGTGTAGTCAAATGACATGTGGTGAGATTTCATCTCCATAATCACATGTTATTCCATTAGAGTTCACTATTGCTTCATCCATGGATTTTAGTGATTCATTGTAGTAGGATCTTCATTATGTTTTAGAGGTAGTACATTGGGATGAGTACTTGATAGATCTATCAAGTTTGTTTTGTGAGTCCTATATTGAAAATTTGGAGGATATCTTTAAGGACTTAGTCTTCATCTTCGATGATAGTTACTCATTAGCTATTATCTCCACATATCTGGTACTTATTTTTCATCCATTTCTACATGGTTTTGAGAGATCACTTTTTTAGTGAGGCTTGGGACTCTTGATTTGATTGTGACATTTTTCAACACTAGCATGAAAAAATTTGAGTAGTTTAGATAGAGACCTTCTTATTGCTTCCTCTATTCATTCCACCTTTAGAGTGGGAATTTAGTAGCATCATGGGGTTTCTTTCCTCTAAGAGGAAAATGCATTGTTCGATGTGGAGGGACCTACTACAACACTCATTATTAGACCATCTATATCTACATTCTCTCTTTGCTATGTGAATTCATTAATCTTATAGGAGTTATTCTATTTTAGGGGGCTACATGGTCCTTATATTTCTCCTCTCCTTTCCTTGGGGGCTCTTTCCCTCTCTTCTTTGGAGATATTTCCTCTCTTTTCTTGGGGTAGGGGGATTCTTCTCTAAGTGGTGGATTCTTATGTACCTAGATACCTCATTAGGATACACATTTCTAGGACCCATGTTTGTTCACCAACCTAATCTACACTTAAGACAAGGTGTTGGTGTGGGTTTTTATTCTTTTTTATTAGTTTAAATTATTTAGTTTTACACCTACTTTAGCTCAAGATTAGGTGAGTTTATCTAGGCATAATAATGTTGAGTGGAGTGAATGTGGCTCTTCATATTTAACTTAATTCTCCTTTGCATTTCCTATAAATGAACTCACGTAGCTTTATTTTTTCATTCTATTCATTCTCTTGCATTCTATTTTGTTTCTCTTTTGATTAAAGGAAAATAAAATTATATAGCCTATGTTTTGGTCCTAAATAGTGTTGTGGCTATCACTATGGAATTAGGTCTTGGTCGATTTATTGCTTATTGTAAAATTGAACAATATCAATATCTAGGATGATAGGATCATGCCCTCCTAGATACTGGGGACACTTATTGGAGTTAAGTTCACACTCTTGCAGAGGCACAAAATCCCAACCATCTTAGTCATAGAGTTCCATGAAAGAGGAAGGGTAAATTTGCATTTTACTTACTCACTCCTTTGGGGTGTTTGATGAGCCACTAATGTTGCACAAGATGGAACTTTGGAAAGTCTCACTTCTCCTATTATTTGCATAGATTCATCCTCATTATGTTCATCACCTTCCTATGCCTCATCATGTGCTAGCTTAAGTTCAGGATCAAGTTCATTAGGCATGACTCTATAGAATTGAACATTTTTAGGAGTTCGTCCATTCTTTTAATTTTGTCTAAAAGGAGAGGGAAAGATCCTAGATACTTGGGATTAATCATGTACCTTTTTTTCTCTATCAAAGTAATCCTTAGCTAATCATCCCTTTTATTATTTTCTACATTATTGATGCACTTTCTAATTAGTTCTTTATATTCATCATATGTATGCTATAATATTAACTTTTTTTAGATATTTTAAATCCATCAATAAACTTGGTAGGATCATAATCTTTTTAGCGAGCAAACATCAGGCCAAATTTGTCAACATATGCAATCACTGCATCAAATGTATCCCTTCCCAAAAGTTTGAAAGCTCTAATTTCTATGACAGAAGGAAGAAACTCACCCTTGTTTTGATCCTTAAAGTGGGACTTATTAGCAAAATGCATTTGTCTTATTGCTTCCAAAAGGAAATTCTAGGAGACATAATGTGAGGCAAAATGTAAGGTCTATCTAGGGATCCAAACATTTTAATCAAAGTATACTCTTGGAAAAAGAACCAATCTCTCTAATTATGCTTCAACACTCTAGTTGGTTCCATGTAGGGGTCTAATAAATATCAATACCTCCTTGGTTAGCCTAGGCCTATTTCCCTCCATTATTTTATTTACTATTTGGATTCATAAAATAATTCTCAAAATATAATATGATGTATGTCCATATGAATAGATCATTATTATACTAGTTTGATTTGGCCCTTGGGGCTTTTAGGAGAGTTTATTTTTATCCTCAACATGTCATCTTATTCATCTACTAAGGGGTGCAAGAAAATATAATACAGAAATGAATGCCTTCTCTTTTGGAATGCTTCATTCCTTTAAACTTGGCTATCTCGTTGTGAATTTTTCTATCAATCCCCAAAATCATACAAAGTTTTTTAGAAAGGTGCTAATGATTAAAGAGAAACACCAACAATGACAAATGTATCTTACGTCTAACATCTTATCCTATAACTTGGCTAAAGGATTGGAAAACATCTTAGAAATAAGGAAAGAACTTGGTCACATCCAAATGTCTCATTTTCATCAATAGTGATAATCATCTCTATAGACACTTCATTTCCAATAGGTAGTTCCTGTAATGGGATAATATGACTCCCTTATAGGTTATTTTGTCCTTTTTATACATGAGGGATCAATTTATCAACTTCAATTCCACTTTGGATTTAGGTGTTAACCCAAACATATTTTGAATAAATTCTCTATTAAATGTTAAAATGATCTTTCTATTTACATCTCTCATCTCCTTAGTTTTCTCAATGTATGATTTGCATGCCCATTATATAATCTCTAGGGTATGGAAACAATTCAGAGCAACTACTTTTGCTATATCTAATATCTAGGCATTGAAAACTAGAATTAACTTAACCAAATTTATATATAACACCTTAAACAATTTCTTCATATACAACTTAGTAATGGGATCTCTTATGTCAACCATATTACTTTAACACATCAATAATTGACCATAATCAATGGTCAATATCCTTTGGCTACAAGATCAAAGATTGTAGTAAATATATGGACTATCAAAATGCACACCATTTGATTACTAATCTATAGATATTAACTATATCACAATGTGTCTTCATAGCAACCTCTTAATCTCACTGCTCAATATATTCCATCTTTACTTTTGATCAATGAATCAAATTTATTTTCCCCAAGATTTGATGGTTGTAGTACATCTAAGAAAAGGTAAAATACTTGGTAAAACAATCCTCCAATCTATATAAGCTAATCATAGACCACCACATGTCACCATCTTCTACACTCTCTAAAAAGATAAATTCTTGCAAAAGATCTAAGGACTGTTGAAGAGACTCATTTGACTATCTATATATTTATAGAAGCTGCTTAAATGCCCCCACATTGACTTTGGCTTTGTTGTCAAAAGGGAGCACACTACATTTTTTCAATCATACTTTCTCATTCAGAACTAGTTTCACCATGGCCCAATCAAAAGAATACCTATCACTATGCCATTGTGAAAGACTTGAACCACATTGGATTTATTTATGTAAATGTCATGTAATTTAGCCAACCTTGTTGATCTATAGATTTATAAAATTTGGTAGTTGGTCAACTAATGAAAGGAAAATATATCACTTAAACAAAGTTTGACTACCATAGCAAGTAAATGACCATATATTATGACAAATACATGATACATAACAAGTTTTTGATGTTCATTTCAGACCTTTGTAAATCAAGTCACCATGAAGGAATATCAATAATAAACCAAGGCAATAATAATGAAGGCACATATAGGGAAAGAAGTCGACTGAAAAAACAAAGACAAAGGTCAAAATTAATGATAACAAGACCATAGTAGAATTATCTTAGATCATTGAACAATATGCATTTTACATTTCTATAGTAGGAATCTGGTGAAAAATATTTTGAATATGTGCCGATGTTTTTTTTAGAAATCAAACTGAGTTAAATTTATTTTTGATGGAATGGTTTTTTTCATCAATCAAAGTTGGGGATGCTATAACTAAGGGACCTCATCCTCATTCCCAATAGATGTAGGGGTTTCTAGATAGGATAATAAACAACTTTCATAAATGTTTTTTAAATAATTTTATATCAAGACATCAAGTTAAAAGATTCTTCATTAAAAAATATAAAATGAAAGTAAGATATGATAAAGTATTTTTAGAGGTCCACAATCATTCTTGATACCTCATATTTTCAAGAGGGAGGCCTCATATGTGCTAATGAGGTCAATATACCCAAACCCATTAAGGTTTGATCTTATAAACTTTTCTAAAAGTGGAGGTTTCTCATTTTTTATTATCTATAAAGTTCTCTAATCTAGAATTCCAACATAGATATGAAACATAATAGTACTTAAAGTTAAAATAAGAGAGAATGGTTAGAGAAGTGTAGTCCTTTTATAAGTTGATGTCATTTTATTTTGTTCAAGGCTACATTGGTTTAGACACTGATATCGAGTAATTATATCATCTTTTTCTCTTCTACTCACCATAACCATGTCTAGAGGACACTCTCACATGAAATTGTGTCCATGGACTATGATAGTGTCCTTTGACCATGGCGATGTCCTATATAGTTGTGGTTTTGTCCTTTGTAGCTATGCAACCTATTATCTATATTGAAAAATGGATATTTAGATTGGGTGGTATCATAGGTACCCTTGGGGGCTTGTCTTAAGAAGTTGAACATTGAAACTTATTTGATGATGATCAAGCCTCATTAAGATTCAAAATATTGAAATAGTATAGCCTTGGGAGTCACACTGAATATTTGATGAGGGTGTATTATTATTTTAGTATCTTATATTATGCATATGTTATTTTGGATCAAATATGCTCAATACTCTAATGTTATTCTAGATTAATCCTATTATCGTTTGATTAAAATAATCCCTTTCTTTAATAAATATTTCTCATGATTGTTTGTGGTCATTTACGTAAGGCAACATCAAAATTTAAAAAATATGCTTTTGAATGTTGTGGACATGACTATGTGCAATCCTATCAAAGGGACAAAATCACAAGTGTGATAGGATCTAAGGTACTCAAATTGATAAGATCTACACATATGATAATGGTAATAAGATAATGTAGAAGAGATATCACACACAACATAAGAGATGTTTGTGGGTTTTAAGATGCCCTAACATCCAATATATACTAAAATATAATAAACCCATGAGGTAGGGTAACATCATAAAATACTCCTTATGGAATAATCCACCCCATGCTATATCTCCAAAAGATCCCAAAAACATAACATAATCTTCACATGTCCTTACAACAATATTCACCTTCTTTATATAGACCTGGACTCCTAATAACATAATACAGGGGTAAACTACTAAACCCATGCAATCCTATTCATTACCTAATATAATTAATTACACTAGTTGTCCACATGGACCAATATAAATAACTTGAGGGATGTGCGCCATAGATTGGCATCTCCATTAACCTATGTATTTATATATTATAATATCATATCCCTAGGTATATAACATGCCATCCTTCCTTGACATGTTTCATCTATGAAACATGAGAAGAAGCCAAATAGTAAGACCACTACAAGTCATAAATATGATGCCATTTCCTAACATCTAACTATCCATAAGTGATCTTCATGATGGTTTTATCTTGAAAGTACCTACATCCAATCCTTGATCGACATTTTGTTGTACCCATTTGATTCCAATCCTCATCATAGCAAGTTCTCATTTTCTTCCACAAATAGCCATTAATTCTATGATGCCATTTCTATAATTTCTCCTCTGATTCCATGTATATCCATAGGGATTGGCCTACTAATTCCATGTAGTATCATGCCTCCATGATTCTTACTTGTCATAATGATGTGTATATCTATATATTGCAGCCTTTGCTATCTCTAGAACCTTCTTTGATTCTTTACCTTTTGTTGCCACTTGTTTTGTTTCTCATGAAGGGAAATAGTCTTTTCCACATTCTTCTATACATCTCGTTCCTCTTGTTTGTCCTCTAATTCTTTAGTACAATATTCAATAGGTTTCTTAACTTTCTCTATCTTGACTTTCATTTGGTCTTCATTATGTGTAACAGCTTGCAATGTAACTTTTTATTTCTATACTAAAGCTTCATGAACTTCTTTTGCACATTAATGCTTATTATCCTCAAAGATTATAACCATGGATAACTAAGAACAATATCCAACCTATCCATATCTGAAGCATAAAAGTTTGAATGCAAAACATATTTATCTATCAAGAGCTTCAAATATTTGAAATTTGTCCTTATCCTCTATTTGACTATCCTTGATTTGATTTGCTTGTACCTATAATTTATTGGATAATTCTATGTTGACAAATTATACCTACTACTAGGGTTTATAGAAACAATAACCTTTTCCTTTTGAATACATCCGTGGAATTGAAGGATATAATCTTCTTTCTTTGGAGCTAAAATACATGTAATTTTATCATTCATCTTCTCTTCTTTTCCTCCTCCTCCTCCTTCTTCCTCCTCCTCTTCTTCTTCATTTTTATTTTGTATAAGATATTTATCAACTATACAAGTCATATTATCCACGTGTCATGATAGTAGTTATTTGTTTGAGTATTTCATTGATATCTTCTTTCTTAGCCACCACCATGCAAACAAGGGTTTCTAACAAATGTCTTTCAAAGATCACCGTTATAGGTCACATATCATTGATAAAACTTTGACTAGATGATTTAAAAATTGTGTCAGTCACAAAATAATTTTTATATAGCATATCCCTAATGCATTTTTTGAGCTTTTTAAAAAATTGGGGAATGATCTATGAGTCATCAAAAGGAGCATGCTAGGGTTATTGATAAAAAAAATTGAGATCATAGTAGTATTTATTCAAGCACATCATCCTAGGTCCATTACATGCTTGCATGTTGTCTTTGATCTTTCACTTAAAGCTATAAAGTTGGTCCACTAGGGGTCTAACTGAGGAGAGATTGACCCATGTGATCCAATAGATTCCCAAAAGATGTTTGTAAACATCATTTATCCTCACACAAATCTTGACACCATAAATCAAGGTGAGCCAATTTTAGTTGGTAGAATTGTCCTAGATCAGATTCCTAACTTATAGGTTTAGATTTGTGCACCCATTTAAATCTACATTTATGTGTATCACTTCCACACTCATGGACGTGAACCCATATAGTCTATAGTTAAATTTATAGGTTAGCAACAAATTATAAAATTCTAGAACCTTGGTGAATGGATTTATAATACTTGATGATCTAAGCACAACCTTACACATTGGACCATCAACATCACTTCTTTCTCTATAGGCCTTGCATGCCAGACTTGCACATATCTATGCATATGTAGTAGTACATCACTCTTATCCCTTCTATGCACAATCATGAAACATTAGGAGTCTCTTGCATTTAAGCTTCAACAAATTTGTAAAGATCCTCAAGCATCTTGCCTTTGCATATGCTTTATACATGTCTCCACATTATGTACTCTAGCACATGCCCTACACATGGTCTACCTTTGAAAACTTTGCAATGGACTAGTTGAAACATCAACATCCACATGTTATGCTTTTATATGCATGACACCTTGTAAACCTTGTGCTACATAAAATGGATCCATATAATTCTAACACTTGGCACCATATATATCTAGCACATGGTGGCATCCCATGCTACATGTAATCCACACCATATGGGTCTAACATTGGGAAATGCTTTATCCACACATATCACCCAACCATGTATGTGTGTGACACTTGTCACTAGCTATTAACTGTTAGCTTCAACTATGAATACTAGCACTATACACATTACACAGTAGGGATCCATCATACTAGAACCTTTGACACATCTAACTTGGTAGTTCCACACTCCAATCTAGCAAGTCTTACACTTTGGCTCCACTTTCTCACACCAACATGCTCTATGCATCTGATGTTTTGCTCAACATAGTTTAGGTGAACAAGAAGAGATGTATCATCCCTTTTCTAATCACGAGAATTCTCATTCTCATCCTTCTCTATAATGAATACACCGATGTATTTATCCCTATTCTCATATATGAATAGAAGTAGCTTTTTTCTAATCTCTCTTTGTCTAAATGTGTTATGGCTTTCACATCTCGTTTTCCAAGTTCCATACACCTTTTATAATTCATAGAATTATTTAAATGAACTTTATCATTTAATAGGTTGTAAGTCATTCTTTGATTATCTTCTTAGGCTTGAATTAGATTACTTTAATAGAGACATCTACATCAAAATTAGTGCTAAGTACCCATGTAATTTATTTATTTATTTTTTACCTTTATTTGAGCACCTAATTATCCTAATTTTCAATAATTAGTCCTAGTTCTTAAATTTAATTTAGTTATTTGCTAATTTGTTGCATTTATTTAGTTACCCACATTTATTTAGTTACCCAAGATTGTTTATGTGAGTGCAATCTTCCTCTTACAATAAGATATACTGATTTGTATAAGAGTAGGATTTGATATTGAAATAGCACAAGATTTAGAAATTGTAAAGAAAAGAATAGGGATTAAGAGGCATGTCTAGTTTTCCACTATTGTGTTGATCTATTGGAAGAAGGTAGAAATAAATTAAGATCAAAATTCTATGTTCTATTAAGGTTTTGTTAAGGACTAAATTGCATGTAGTTGTGCCCTTTTTGCATGTTGGTGTCCTTGCTAATACATTAATGTTTGATGCAACATGTTGGTGTCCCTTATTGGTGTGACCACAATCCTTTATCCCTACTAACATTAATCCTTGTGCTTGTCAAAATCTTAGCTCTTGCTACAGTACCTAAAAGGGAAAAATTGGTGCCTATAGCACATTTAGGGGCTTGCCTCAACCAAACCCTTAGGCTTGGTCCAACAAAAGTAATATGGATAGGTTTTGAAGTGTGTGGCCCTAGGTGTAGGTGACTATAACTATTGAGGTAATGTTGTGCCCTACACACATGTCCCAAAATCTGCATTGGCCAGCAAAATGGGGAACCACTTTTTTGGATTGAGCCCTTCACTGAGCTTTTTTAGGATTACATTGGTCCTAGTTGATTCTCATGCTTTGAATGCTTTCGTTTATATCATTGAGTCATTTCTTGGTTTGCATGTCCATCAGAGGTCCTAGAATGCTTTTAGTTCGAGAAGTTTCGGTTGAGGATATTTCTTTGTTTCATAGGTCTCTTGGCTCACATGGAGAGTTTTGGTGGTATCTTTCTCTTATCATCCATGTAGCCTTTGGCCCCTTGATGTGTCATTTAATTTCATGCTATGATGATCTCCAAAGTTTGGGTATGTGCATTGAGGTTTAAGTTCATATTTTGTGCCTTTGAGAATCCTTTGGCGTGACTTTTGAGTGCTATACTAAGTACATGTTTCTCTAAAATAGGTTCACCTTCAAAGAATTCAATTTGGAGATCTCCTCATGGTTGAATGGGATTTATTTACCTTTGTTAGGTTGTACAAGGCTTTTATCCAGGGCTTACATTTCACAATTGTATAACTTTTTTTAAAGATTTTAATTGTAAAATGTAATAAAAATAAATATTTGACTGTAATAACATACATGTAATTTATTTTAGAAACTTTAGAAAAAACAATTGATATGAAAATGTGATGGTATATATATTCTTTTTATTTTTAAATTCTTTAATGGAAATTCCTTCTATTTTTTAATAGAAACTTCTATTGTTTAAAAAAAATTCTCAAATTTTTAGATTTAAAAAAAAAAATCTAAATTCTCTTTGAGCTTTTTTTATAGAATATTTTATATAAACAACTGCTTTCCTTTCATTTGAGCACATCAAACAATTAATTTTTTGTTTTTACCAATCTAAGCAAGGTGGACAATATTTCATATTTCTTCTATTAATCTAGTTTAAGACTCCAATCTTGATTATCTAGAGTTGTAAACAAGCTACAAGAAGGAAAAATTTAGAAAACAAGAAAGAGATAAGGGCTTTTGAGGAAAGGACTTTAGCAAGTTAGTAGTTGCCAATAACCAATTATCTGTAATTCACACAACTATACAAATATAATTTTTTAGATTGTGTAATTTATGTTTATCTCAATATATTGGTTATATCTAATCTATTTATTTAATTTTAAATACATCAAAGTAAAGGGAAGAGAAATATTGCTATTAGTATTGAAGGATCTCATTGTCCCAAGTATGCTGCAATTTGTATGCAATCCCCTTTTGTAACTTATCCAAATGACTCAAGGAGAGTGCTGAATAGGCACTCCAAAATTTCTCTGCCTAAGATTATGCAACTCATTTGTGCTCTTATGTAGAGCATGGGCCATATCAAACATTAGACATCTAGATGGCCTTCCATAGCATCTAAATTTATTTGAAATCATTAAAATCATTAAAAACCATTTTATAAATCTTTTTATATATTTCTTATATAAAATTTAAGTTACATTAAAAAATTAATTGTCATGAGAAAGGCAATAATGAAGACTAAATTGTGGGAAATTTTTTTCTTGAGAGTCAAAGTGGATTGTCAAATTTAAGCCCTGCTTTTATCCACCATAAGATTCTTGATATTTACCTGTATAACACTTTAGTCCGGTCCTAAATCCTCAAAAAGAGATTTTGGCTCCAAAACCATTTAAAATCTGAAAAAGGTAAGGGCTTAATTATAATATTCCATTACCTTTATTCCTAAATTTGGCATTTAGATAACAAAGAGGAAACCCTCCTTCACCCGTCTAGCCTTATGTTGGTTGTCCTTTTAACTTTTCATCTTAACACAGTTGTTAAAAGGCTTAATTTGGGCACCTTAATCTTACAAGGAGGGCCCTCATGTCATAGTTTGGGCAACTAAGAGGCTTATTTTGCATTTAAGAGGTTAATTTTTGCTTATTTTGGCTTGAGGAGTGCGAGGGTTTCTGCTTTTCTGAGTTTTGACAAGCATATTCTTTGGTTTCCCTTTGCCCGGTTCAGTTGAGGAGGCCTATCCTCACTAATTTTATAATGGAGTAGGTTAAACATGCATCAAATCATGAACTGTGTGCAAGGTTAAGGGTTTATTAGCTTTAAGGGCTTTGAAAGGGTCTTATGCTTGTCAAGTTGTGATTTCATGATATAGTCTGATGTTTCCTCTATTGATTGTAGGGTTAGAAGCATTTGGAGGTAGTGTAGTTATGGCGATCCAAGGCAGTCTAAGATGCAAGCTAACAATCATGATTTACCTAAATGATATCTAAATACTGTCACCAATCCAAGAGCCGGGCATTCCAAGCCTATCATTGATTTAAAAAGGTTGATCTTGACAACATCTCTTTGTATTGAAATCTTAGGTCGTCATAGATCTCCTTGGGTTAATCTTTGCATCATTAGATACTCTGAAGGTTGAATGGTTATGTTTTAGGGGCACCTTCAAAGTGTCAAGGTTATATGGACAAGATCTATCACTGCTATCATGAGGTAAGAATCACATTACTGTCTTGGGCGTGATCAGAGAAGGACTCACACCAAAACTGTCATACCTTTTGAGAACTGTATAGCATTCCTATAGCGCTGTCATGCCAAGATAAAGGCCTGTCATACCATGGTGGGGTAGATATGGTCGGTGGGTCTAAATGAGAGCTAATAATCTTGTCATTCATACAGAGTTTTAAATCGAAGGCCATCAACATATTGAGGAGGGACAATTACAATCCAAAATGGTCAAAAGACTACCTCAGGTATTAGGACAGTCATGTTCATAATGGCAATACAGTCCTAAAGAAGAAAGTCAAGGCCATGCACAGTCTCCAAACAAAAGGGCATCGCATCTTAGAAAATGGTCATGGACTGCTGCATGTATGACTGTCATAAGCTGCATATACAGTCTTGATATTAGCAAAGGTATTCAAACATAGATAGAGGACTGCCAAGGCTATATTTGAGAACATTCAAAGCAATTGGAAGGACCTCCAAGTAAGATCAACCCTGCAAAAGACTGTCATGACTAATGTAGAGGGTTTGGCATCATTAAACCATATCTCCATGTTTTCTTCCTCACCAAACCCTTTGTTGTGAATGTTGCAAGTAGGATTGTTATGGTGCTTCATACAAAGACTCATGAATTGAAATAGGACCCAAAAACTGCCGTGTCACACAAGGACTATTATGATCAACATAAGGATAGTCATGTTCATGATGTCAATACAATCCTAAAGAAGGCGGTCAAGGACATGCATAGTTTCTAAACATAAGGTCAAGTTGCCAAGATCACTGTCACAAGCAACAACAAGATTATGAAAGCTTCATTCAAAGTGAAAAAGAGAGATGATTAATTCCTCGTAAAGGTGGGTCACTTGTCAAAACACCACGTGATTATGAGGCTAAACTATCAGACCTGGACTATTATGGACAGTCATTTTCCTTGTTAAGTTTGGAGGATTACAAGTGCAAAAGCGTGATTACTCTTTAGGAGTTCAAAAGAAAGGGATGACAAGATATAGTGTGCTGGGGAAAGGGACTATTGTAATGCCATTAGTAGACTATCACTGTCCATTATAAAAGCTGCCACAATCGTATTAGAGACTGTCATTTAGAACCCTACCTTTTCACACGAGGACAACAACTATACAAGTTAGTTAAAGGGGATTAAAGGCATCCATTACCATGTAAATCGAGCAATGCATCATGTTTGAAACCCTAAGGAATTAAGGAGACTATTATTGAAGGCTAACTTCCACATGCAAATATTGTCCTGGGAGGATTGTACAGTCACATTGGGATGGGCTATATCTTGGGGTTTGATCTAAATTTGATACTCCTGTTTCACCAAGACCTTTTTGAGTAGTTTGCAACCATTATATGCTTGAGTTAAGCCACTAAATGGAGTCCTAAGGTCACTAATCTATGTGTTGTCCTCATTCTTGAAGGAGACTGTCATGCCTATACTGTCATAAGACAGTCATTTTGCTGGGTTTGGGTGATTGCTGGTATTAGTGTGAGGTGACCTATTGCATGGAATTCCTTGGGATTGTACGGTATGGTATGAAAAGGTGCAAAAGTATAATCGAATGATAAAAATATTGTCACAAATAGTCATGTATAACCCTGTCATAAGCATATGGTCTAGGACAGTCATGATGGCTATGACATTTATCATTTTTCATATTGCATGTGGTCTCCCATGATAGTAGAAGGAAACATTTCCTTCATTCAAGAATCTCTATCAACTACGCATGAGAGGATGAATTGGTATTGGGAATGATCTTGGAGGTCAATTGGTGAAAAGACAGTCCTCAAAATTGACTGTTATCAGCCCATTACCCTAATAATGTCATACACTGAAACCTTATCATGTGGCTTCTACTGTCTTGAGGCATACCATTAAAGATTATCACTGCATAAAGGGAGTTTGCAGTTGCACAAACTTTATAAGTCTAGAAGCCATCATGATTATCTTTAGGACTGTCATAAGAAAGAGAGGTTTATTGTCTCATATAAGATTGTTTTGTGCGTATAAGGAAACCATTTGAGAAGATAATGATGGTCATAATAAGTAGAGAGGCAGTGGGCTTAGATAACATGCATTGATGAGGGAAAGAGACTTAGAAAGAACTATTATCTTGGTATAGGAAGATCATTCCCTGACGGTCAATATGGGCAGCCATAATAGAACTATTGTTGTAACTGTCCATAAGAATCTTGTTGATGATATGTCAAATGTTGGAAGAGTGCTGTATAAAGTTGATAGATATTGAAGATGATGAAAATCTAGGGATGAGAACCAAATGGATGACAAATTTATGAAGTTGCCAATGGCAACAAGTTTGGCTAAAGTGCAAAATTGATAGGCTCATTGATTGATAGGATGCATTTTGATGTTTCCTGACTGAAATTGATTCAATTATGAACAATTTGATGCTCTTCTTGTTTTCTTGTAGGTCTAAGAGGCTAGGACCACACATTACCTACTCATGCTACTACTATTGGTGAAATATTAGGGCACGAAATGACAAAAAATGAAGGCAACAAGTTTATGTAGCTGAGTGAAGGTGGAGTGAATGATCTTTTTCATGATTTGTAGCCAAATACATGACTGTTGCAGCCTTCCATGAAGCCTATATTCGCTGTTCCAGATCTGAGATGCAAGGGCTAGGATTGAAAATGAAGAAGTCATGAAAAATGGGAGGTTGGATATGAGTTTTAATGAAGAAATTGATCATCTATACAGCCACATACTGTTGCTTGCACTTGGGAGATGAGCTACAACTACCTATGATAAAATGAAGAAATGATTCTTGGGCTGAGTTTGGATTTTATTTATAAGGTGTTCAAATAGGACCCATCTTGCCCATTGAGCAAACATGTAACTTATAAATTTGAATTAGGTCCTACCCTATAAGGGTGGCCCTAAATTTGAAATTAAGCTGACTTAATCAAGGAATGAAATGAAAGATCACCTCTGTAAAAATGAGTGCCATTTGGTTTTGAGGAGAGAATCTAAGAGAGAAATTTTGAGAGCACAAGGACAAGAACAAAAGGCATTTTTCAGTGTGGATTTTTGCTGGACCAATGGCTTGCTAGTTCTCCACTTTGGGTGGTGATGTACTTGTATTTGCTTTTGTGAGACTTGGATTGTTTGGTGAAATTCAATAAAGTGCTAAATGTTTACATCTTTCATGGTGGAATTGTCAAGGTTTGTGTAATATCTGCCCATGTAATATGGTGGTCTTATGCAATTGCTTCGCAATTTTTATAAAATTCCTTAGAATCTTACATCTATGATGTCAATAGTTGAGTGAAATACTGATCATAGCATTGTAGGTTAATTAAATCTCATCAAATCTTACAAAATAAAGGATTTTAAATCAAATGCAAAGATGACCCTCTTTATTTTTCATTTTATTTACTCTATAAACCCTTATCTCTTTTTTTTTTTGCAGATCTGGTTAAATTAAAAGTAGGTTAGGGTTAGATTAGGATCTTAATGCTTGCAAGTTGCTGTTCTAAATTAGATCTTCTATATTTGCAAGTTGTTCTATTGTTGATATAGTGCTGAAAGTGTCCATTTTTTAATCTATAGATGATTGGAGTACCCTGTTTATACATTGTTCATTCAATTTACTAATTTCCTTGTGCAATTAACCATATGTTTACTTGATTACTAGCATCCCCTTATATAGGTAAAACTATATGAGCCATTGAACTATCAAAGTCATGATCTGACAACCAGGGACCTTAGGGTTATTGATCTCTTGAGGTTGGTTTCTTTTCAGGAAGATGGTGCATTCTTGTGTTCTACCTGCATGTTGATGCGTGTGTCAAGACACCCCTCAATAGGTAGGTGGCGTTTGTGGAAATATAGGAAGATGTAGGTGGCTAAAAAATAGTGTGTATTAGAAGTGCAAGGTGAAGTGAGATGAGTGTTAGATCCCTTCTATTTTAGATCAAGACCACTTAAATAAGCATGCTTGTGCCCATTTGACTTTTGAAGGTGAATCTAAGGGCTTAAGATTTGTGTAAAGGCAAGTGTTTGGGGGGAGGGGAAGGAGGTGGGGAGGAATTCGTAGGACATGAGTGCTTGTGGTATTGTACTTAAGATAGGAGTGCAACATACTAGTGTCTTGGGTGACAAAAAGGTAGAGAACATGGATGAAACAAGAGTTTAGTTGTATGAAGGGTCATGTCCATGTGAAATTAAGTATTTTTGAAACAATTTGCACTCTAAAAAAATTAAAATAGTCAAAATCATACTTATTATAAATACACACTAAAACAAATACAAAACTAAAAAGAAAATTATTAGATATATACTTTTCAACCTTACACTTTTAAAGCCTCTCTTATAATTTAATGTTGATAAATCACTTAAAGAAGAAGGTAAGCTAGTGATGTGAAATTTATCTCTTTTGTTTTTTTCATACTAGGCCAAAATAATTAGAAAATCTTTAATGTTGAGAAGACGTTGAAGTGTGGTGTGAAATGGAAGAAATAAAATTGGAAAATTTTAATATTTGCATCTAAGATTTTTCCAATTTAAAAATTGCAAATAATGTAATTCTATATTATGTTAAAGGACATTTATCATTGCATAAAGGATAGACAAGTCAAAGTGATCCCAAAACAAAAACAAATGTTAGGTAACTAATTTTCACTATAAATGACAATGACATCTATGATAAATAAAAATATCTTATATATTAATACTTATTTAATTCTAATCAATATTTTAATTCTTCACAATCTTTGTAACTACTTTTCTTATAATAATTCA
This sequence comes from Cunninghamia lanceolata, assembly GCA_027924645.1. Taxonomy (NCBI): domain Eukaryota; kingdom Viridiplantae; phylum Streptophyta; class Pinopsida; order Cupressales; family Cupressaceae; genus Cunninghamia; species Cunninghamia lanceolata. The sequence goes on along the minus strand of BSBN01001580.1, from coordinate 1,933,405 downwards.
ACATTATTCAATAAAAAATAATTTTTACCCTTACAATAGAATAAACAAATTACAACTTAAAAAAGAAAGGCATCCTATGTGGCCCTTCTTTGTTTGTAATAGATTGGATATAAAACTTTTAAGTGCATTACAACAAAGGCTCAATAATGTTATACAAAGAATCTAAAATGTAACGTCAAAATTGGTTGTAATACTTTGACATAACAATGATTCACTCAATTGCCATAAATTCGCATAGAGAAGACAATTTAATAAGTGGAAACATCTTCCTTTTGGCTTTTGGCCCCATTAATGGTTAGGGGAAAGTGACCACTAATTGAATATTTAAATAATATACTGAGGAACAAACTAAATTGGTTTTAATGTTGTTGATTGTTAAACATATTGACTATACTATGGAAGAAGCCAAATTGTTTTATATGTTGTCCATTGTGATAATAATATATATTATATATGAATAAGACAAATTGGTTTGTCATATTGTGACCATAATACATTGGCTTAGAATTATTGAATGAAGAAGCCAAATTGGTTTCTCATGTCTGTCATACCATAATACATTGGCTTAGAAATATTGAATTGTCTTATATTGAATTGTCTTGTTCTAATATAACAAATAATTATTATATTTTTCAAAACTTGTAGAGCTTGCTTTTTTAGGAGTTTGCAATAGAAATGTTCATCACAATGATAGTAATTTCAATTCCTATGGGAAATTTGAGTGGGAGGTTGGCCATTAGAGTCAAATCTTTATTGATATATAGTTATGAAGGTTGCGAGGAATTAAGATATAATTAAGAATTAATTAAGTATAAAAATATAAAATATTTTTATAAAAGTGATAATGATAATATGAATAAAAGTTCATAATAAATATATAAATTTCATGATATAGTATACATAATTCATTTATTTATGAAGTGTTGATTGATTTGATGTTGGCTAATTTGTAACTTGATTTGCTTCAATTAGTAGGCCATCTTTTTGTTTGTTTTTGGAATAACTTGTAATTGAGAAGACAATGACACAACCTAGAAAAATATATTAGAGTAAAGCCTTGAAATTACGATTTCTAGATAAATATATAAGAAATAGAAAACATAGCTCAACATCTGATTCTCCATAAGTACAAAAAGATAACATGTCTAACTGAATAACAACCATATTATTTTTCACAGACCCATTCCAAATGAAGTTTCTGTTTAGCTCAAATAATAACTAAATAAATTAGGCAAGTGTCTAAAAACAACTAAAAATAAACACATTTATTTTTAACAAAAATGCAACCCAAAATAAATGTTTCATAATCTCATCTAATAATAATACTATATAAGTAGAAATAACAATCTACTAAGAATTAGACATTGGAACATTAAATATTAAAAAATAATAAAAATAAAAAGAATCATTAATAGATGAAACATGAAATTTTTTTTTTAAGAAGAAAAATAATTCAATATTTTTAGACCTTAGATTAAGTGGTAAACAAAATTAAAGAGAGGTATGGAGATTGAAAAATATTAATATAAAATTTTAAATTTAATGGAACATTGTTAAAAAGGAACTAAAAAAGTCCACAAAGCATCAATAGATATTTGAGATGCTATCAATACTAACTCTAGTGGTATTTTGCATTGTGAAACACATAATTAGCTGATAGGTTTTATATGTGAGCATTATAGTGCTTGGAATTGTCTCACGCCAGGAAATCTTCTAAACTCGTCGATAAATTCATGCTGGGAAATCTTCTAGACTTGTCGGTTGTTCCTATCGGCGTATTCCTTGAACCTCCTATGGGTGCAAGTGCTAGTTTAACAAACATTTACTCATGTGGTCCAAACTTCTTTTGACATAAATAATAATTATGTCCAATGAAGTTTGGATGATATGAATATATATATATTGATTTCTTATCTTGTTTGGATGATATGAGTATATATTGATTTCTTATCTTATTTGAAGAAAAAGTATATCTTGATTTTCAAGAATACCAATTTATTGGCTTACATGAACTTTTGGCATGATACTTTTAAAGATTATTGGTGCATAACTCTTTAACTCTTTGTAATTTAGTAGGCTTTTGAGCATCTTTAGTCTCTTGGGTTTACTCTTTAACTTTTTTGTACTCTTAACATTGATTGTTATTTTTACATGAAATATATTTATATGTATTTTTATATTGTACTCTTTACTTTGATTTTATTTTTACATAAAATACTTTTATATGTATTTATAAAAAAACACTTTATAACATTTAGGCATAATATTGGGGAGGTATCTCATCAAATTGCATACATGACTATATTGGAGTCATCTAAAGGTTGGTTTACATAGGTGAATAGTGTAACAAGTTTAACCTCTTAAATAATTTTTAAATAAGGAATCACTAGTATTATAAATATATGTGCCTATTTATATATGTATATGCATGTGTATGTACACACACTTAATTCACACATGTGTGCATGCATATATACCTACACATGTGTGCACAAACACACACAAACACTAATGGAATGTAGTTTTTTTATGACATCCTATGTGGTTTCTTAGTAACATAATATATTTTTGTATCATTATTTCATTTTTCCAAATGCTTAATAACGTTTTTGATAAAGTAAGCAACAAAAAAGGGTGCTGATCCCATTACACGACATCCACAAAGGTATAGTACAACCAACAAATAAGGGGCAGAGCGCAAATCAAACAAGAGCCACTGGGGCTCGGCAGAATAGGCCAAAATAGGCCACTCAGAACATAAACATGACATGAACAGCTGATAGACAGTTGTCGAACAACAGACGAGGACTAGACAACCCCAAAACCTGAGGGACCAATCTAACTCCCTTAGCCCTAGGCTGCGAAGCAATGACAAATTTGGGGAGTCCCTTCTTCTTTCTTTGTACCACAGACCAAAAGACTTGAAAATGAAGTCCACCGAGCGAGGTGAGAGGAGAGGATCCTCAATATCCACCACGGGCAAAGAGACACCACGTAGGGAGGGGGTGACAATGTGGAAGAGGAGTTGGGAACAATCGAAGGACCAGTAGAGGGTCGGGAAGGCTCTTCCCGAACAGCGACAACAGTTTGAGGCACCAAAGAAGAAGTCAAGCCTGAAGAAGGCAAGACTGAAGAAGAAGTTAGAATAGAAGATGAAGGCCTGCCTGAAATAGGAGGAGCCTCCAAATTGGTTGAAGAGTGATCCAAAGAGTTTAGCGAATGTGAGGAAATCGTAGCAGTAGTCGACACCACCCCATTAGCAGCAGCCCTAGAAGGGAGCACAACCTCCTTAGGGGAATTGTCTCCCTGGGATGAACTGACCACCTCAGTGACAGTCAGGTGATCCAAGAGAGCATCCTTCCACCAAGTTGCAGCTCCCTTGCGGCGCAAGAGAGGGCAACTAGATGCCAAATGACCAGTAGCAAAACACCTTCGACATCTAAAAGGGATGCCCTCATAATCCAAAAGTTGTTTCCAGGGTCTTTCCCCTACCATCAAGACCACATCACCATGCAGAGGAATAGAAATGTCGATATCCACAAGGATGCAAGCTATAGTTGAATGTCCCATGAAAGAGGTTGTAGAATAAACCCTACAGAAATGACCAATAGCATTGCCTATGCTCTCATAGCAAGAATCCTCCCAAAACTAGAGAGGGAGATTTGGAAGATGGACCCAAATAGGTCTGATGTTAAGCAACTCAGTTAGGGGATTGAAGGAAAGATTCTAGGGCTTGATGGACAGGGAATGTTCCCCCCATAACCAAACCTTGCCATCGAGCACTACGTCTTGCTGCTCTGAAGAAGCAAATGTCACAATGAAGAATCCTCTTGCACTAGGAAACAACTCAATCTTACCTTCAACAAGTGGCTTCCACGACTCCATAACCCAAGAATGGAGATTGGGCAGAGAGGGCCAGAATATATTAAATCTACAAATCACTCCTCTATTGTGGTAGAATTCTTCATTTTTTGTAACCTCTGAGCCACACACCACAACAGGAGACTCCTGAGCACAAGGGATAGGCTGAGAGCCAAGCCGTGGTGATCAATTTGGAGCACCAGAACCAGACACAGCTACAGAAAAGGATTTCCTGGAGCCCATAGGGACCCGAAGCCCCTCAGTAGACCCATCAACAACAACCTCTTTGGCCGGAGTGTCGCGAATACCCAAACCAACACCATTAACCCATTCCACGAGAGGCGAAACCTCAAGACCAACATTGATGGGAACATGACCCTACCCATCCTCAGAAGGCATGTTCCTGCCCAGCATGCCCACATCTGATCCACCCCTGACCGACTTGGGCACCAAAGGCTGCGAGCGAACAAACTACTATTAGTTTTTTTGAGTGCTAAGAAACTTCTTGTTGGTGTGAACAAGGATATTACCTATTCGATTTCCCTTTGTTGTGTGAACTAGATACATTATCTAACTAAGTCATGTTCACACATGTTCACATATTAAGTTTACTTAGGATAAGTCTAGATAATTCTAGGTTGTCATGTGATCTTATCCTACACATGTGATCTTATCAAATAGTTGACATCTTATCCTCTAGTTGTTTCATGTCATAGGATTAACACACTTGTCATAAGACTACTTCATCCTACATCTCAACCTTGTTTTTATAAGAAAGGAATATCATGTACATTGTAACAATTTTGCATTCATTGATAGAATATAATTGTTCTCTCATTTGGTCTCTCTTATGCTTTCATGAAGCTCTTAGATCTTGGTTGGCTACCTTCATAGCCAACTCTTACATGGTATTAGAGCTAGGAGGAATTCTTTATGCTAGTCAATTTTTTGAGAGATATTGAATGCAAATCATGGTGGATCTTGAATAGTTGAGTATGCTCTTCTCTTGCATCGAATGATGACCTGGAGAATCAGAAAGACTTGATAGAAATACCAGATTTGGGAGGCTTTCCTCTTTGTTGCCTTTATTGCAAGTTCATTTCAGAGCATGTTGATGTAATTTGAGCACACCATTATGTTCAAAGTGTTTGAGATAGTCAGTTTAGCTTTTTGATTTGTCTAAATCAGACATTGGAGGCCAGATCTACAAGGTTTTCAATTTGGGAGGTGGTTGCCTAATCCAAGAGGTAGCTGCATTTTTGGAGCATTTTGAGTCAAATATGACCCTACCATCATGTCCAGGAGGCTTGAAAACCTATAGATTGACTATCTAAATGCCAAAATCAAATATTTTTACCTAGAGCCATCAGAAAAAAAACTAGCTTCCTTGGTCTTACAGATTGACTTTCGCAAAGCATCTTTGTAGAATATTTTAAAGAATCTGGATGCATAATGTTAGTGTAGGGAATGATTATTCATTGGGCAAAACATTCATCCGCAAGGTAATACATTTTCCCTTACTTATTAAAAACAAATATTTTTTGAAGGCTTTTGGCATAGGGCTGTACCTTGTTTGCATAGGGTACCTACGCCTGGCACAATGTACGTCAATTATGTTGATGCCAAGTGGCATGTTTTGTGCATCCGTTGACTTATCAACATTAAAACTCCCTAGTAGGTGGTGTTTAAAACCAACTGTCGGCACCTTAGAGATCAATGGTGGCGAATTTCAAACCGGTCAGTGGTCTTAAAAGTCCTGACCACCGTTAATCAATCTAGAAGCTCTCAATCTATCCGTAAAGAGAATTTCAGGGAAATATTCCCCATTATTGCACCATTAAATAGATCTCCACCCTTGAAAACCAATGTTCGAAAAGTAGTTTCTGCTAATTAAAAGAGGTTTTGTGACATCTAGACAACAGTTTCTGACAAAATTGGTGAAAATGGAATATTCCACTGAAAACTGAGAATATTTTGTCATTCAATAGCATACACTGATGAATCTAAAGAATATTCTGGTGCTAACATCATTGAATACAAATTACTGACGTCATCATTTGCTAGCCTCCCGCTGACGTCATTTTTTGGCCTGCTGGCATCATCTCCTGGCGTTCGTACAGGAACATTCTAGGTAATCATTAAGATTTTATTACTCATAGATTCTACTAATATCAACATTCTGTCTATTGACGTCAGCAACCCTTTCCCCCAATTTCCCCCCTCCAATGCAATTTTGATTTTGACAGAACTTTGAAGGCTCATATCTTGCTCACTTTAACTCCTTTTTTCAAGCAATTTTTTTGATTTGGGATAGATTTTTGCAGTATTCGCAGTGGTTGAATTAGATTTTGATTTTGGTGCCTATATTTTCTAGAAATTATATTTTTCATCGTGATTGCTAAGCAGTTATTATTTTTAGAAGTTCAAAGGCTTCGTTTAGGCTCATAGGGTAACATTTTTTAGTGAATTTTTTTTGAAACTGCATAATTTTTTGAATACTTTCTAGATCTACAATTAGTTTGATCCAGTTTTTCTCATAAATTGTACTTTCAATTACAACCTAATTTTGGCATATGCATTGTACCAAAACCAAAGACCACTTTGTTGTTTTGGCTTGTGGCAATTGTAATTGGACTAAATATGAAGTCCCACGGTCATTTTTTGTTGATGGTATTCTCATGTTTGAGTAAAAAGGGGGGTGTATACACCTAAAATTTGCTCATGTCAAATTAAGTAAATATTTTAATATTTATCTTAATTCTTATTCTTCTATCAATTAAATAAATATTCTAAATTTATTTAATTGGTTCCTTATCCCATAATTAAATAAAATCAATTTATTTAATTAATATGCCTAATTCTTCTAATGTCTCATATAATTAAATAATCTAAATGATTTAATTAATCCTAAATTCCTCTATCCTAAGTCCTAAATTCCATAAATCCACTTCACCTTTCCACCTCACCATGTTGCACATGTAATTAATATTTAAATATTTAATTAGCCAATATTCCGTCACCCACATGTCCTATTTATCCTCCAGTCAAATTAGTTAACTCATCAATCAAGTCAGTTAACTAATTAGTCAATTGAGTTCACTAGTCAATCTATTCTGTTGATTCCCCAATCAACCCAGTTAACTGATCAATCATCTCAGTTAACTCTTCAATATATTCACTTAACTGATCAATCTATTATGTTGACTCCCCAATCAACCCAGTTAACTGATCAATCATCTCAGTTAACTCCTCAATCTATTCTATTAACTCCCATAAACTCATGAAGAAGGCTTGGACACTTCTCCTCTTTTGATTGGCGCACATTCCCTCAAGATTCCTTAACCTTACACCTCACAGGTAATTCCTCCAGTCATGGATCTATTGACACTTGGATTTGGTCTTCCCTCAACCTATATAAGCAAAGTCCTCACACCCATTTATATCCATCCAAGCTTTTATAAACTTACTCTACAGGAATCACAGTGTGCCTTTAGCACCAAATCACTCTATAGCTTGCGATCAATTGTCACCATTATCACCATTATCATTGTATTGTGAAGATCCTCTTCATTGCAAAACCTATCAATAGCCATTCTCCATTGTCATCTTGGAAAAAAACAAGGAAGTGCACCTTCAGAGGGCTCTATTCATACATGAGATCAATTCGAGATAGGCGACCAATGGAAGTCACAGAATAAGAAAGGTTTGCAAAGTATTGTGTTCTTTGTGTTTGATCTTATTTATTTCAATTTCATGAGATTATTGGATTATTAATAGTTTAATATTGTTAACCACATTTTCTGATAACATTTCTGGCGCCCATTATGGAATAACAATAAGGATCACGATACCATCACCAGATAACAAACAACATTGCAAACACACTTTTTCAACAAAATACTTGACACAGGAACTAGACCTATAAACAAGGCACAATGGACCTCAACCACCATGATGATTGTATCTATTTTCATCGCAAGAAAACATAAGTATGGCAAGAAAATTTGTTCTTATTAAAAAGGTTTAAGTTACAAAGTCTTGATTTTTGTTATTATGTCTTTTTATGCTACTTAATGATGTCAAAAACTAGAGGAGCTATGATGGGTGCATAATTATCTTACTTGTTTGCTGTTTGTGGATCAATCTTTAGTAATGTGACGACTTTGTCTAGCAACATGATCGACAAAAGATCATTGAGGACATTCTAGGTCTGAACATGAAACAAGGAAATCCTTGTCTGTTAATGCATGCAAGGCATACTCAGGTCATCTTGGTTCAATTATACTTAGATGCTTCTATTAACTTGCTAAATCAAAATCCATGTAAGAGATACTTAGGTCATTATGGTTTAATTATACCTAGATGATTGTATTTTCTTACAACATAATAAAAGCTCAATGATGAAACAAAGTACTTCAAATACTTGCATATATGAAGATGACAAAATCCACATCCATACATATCAAGTTGCATATCATTCCATTACAAGCATTGCATCCTTGACCAAATTTCAAGTGTCAAAAGATCCAAGTCCTTTTCTGACAGTTTATCCAATCGTATCTTCCAGTTATCCATATAATCCATTCATCCTTGTCCAATCGATCCAAGCAATGATCCAAATGCAAGTCCATCCTTAATCCATACCAATCGAGTAAAGTCAATCTTGTCAAATTATCCAATCGCAATAAGTGGTCTTGATCCTAATCTTGTTGTAAACCAAGTCAATCAATCATAATTATCAGTGGGATATATCTTTCCCCACGTCTTTGTGTTGATCTAGGGATATATCATTCCCCGCAATGAAAAAAACTATCATCAATCATTATCAATTAATCATTGGCTTACAGCTTGATAGGGGCAATACCTCGTTTGTTCTTGTATCATTTGTGCATACTTGCTTACTTTCTTGTGTGTGTATTATCAATTTATCTTGCATAGTGTGTCATTTAACTCTTTCATCCATCCCTTATCTTTCATCCTCCATTTTTCTTCACCCTAACCTATCATTCAATTTGTCTCATTGTGAGATCGTCCATCATCCTGTTGTCACATTCCTCCCGTCAAATCTCCCGAGGGGGCATCCTATCATCGTAAAACTATACCAGGGGCAAACTGGGGCATGTATTAATCACAGAAAAATTTTATTCTTTGAAACAATGTGATAAAACACATTGCATCAAAGAGGGGCAAAATGTATACACCTAAAATTTGCTCATGTCGAATTAAGTAAATATTTTAATATTTATCTTAATTCTTATTCTTCTATCAATTAAATAAATATTCTAAATTTATTTAATTGGTTCCTTATCCCATAATTAAATAAAATCAATTTATTTAATTAATATTCCCTAATTCTTCTAATGTCTCATATAATTAAATAATTCTAAATTATTTAATTAATCCTAAATTCCTCTATCCTAAGTCCTAAATTCCATAAATCTACCTCACCTTTCCACCTCACCATGTTGCACATGTAATTAAATATTTAAATATTTAATTAGCTAATATTCCCTCACCCACATGTCCTATTTATCCTCCAGTCAAATTAGTTAACTCATCAATCAAGTCAGTTAACTAATTAGTCAATTGAGTTCACCGGTCAATCTATTCTGTTGACTCCCCAATCAACCCAGTTAACTGATCAATCATCTTAGTTAACTCTTCAATCTATTCACTTAACTGATCAATCTATTTTGTTGACTCCCCAATCAACCCAGTTAACTGATCAATCATCTCAGTTAACTCCTCAATCTATTCTATTAACTCCCATAAACTCATAAAGAAGGATTGGACACTTGTCCTCTTCTGATTGGTGCACATTCCCTCAAGCTTCCTTAACCGTACACCTCACAGGTAATTCCTCTAGTCATGGATTTATTAACACTTGGATTTGGTCTTCCCTCAACCTATATAAGCAAGGTCCTCATACCCATTTATATCCATCCAAGATTTTATAAACTTACTTTGTAGGAATCATAGCGCGCCTTGGCACCAAATCACTCCATAGCTTGTGATCAATTGTCACCATTATCATTGTATTGTGAAGATCCTCTTCATTGCAAAACCTATCAATAGCCGTTCTTCATTGTCATCTTGGAAAAAAGCAAGGAAGTGAACCTTCTGAGGGCTCTATTCATACACGAGATCAATTCGAGATAGGCGACCAATGGAAGTCACAGAATAAGAAAGGTTTGCAAAGTATTGTGTTCTTTGTGTTTAATCTTATTTATTTCAATTTCATTGAGATTATTGGATTATTAATAGTTTAATACTGTTAACCACATTTTCTGATAATAGGGGGTAATCTTGTAAGTTTTGATCTATAATCATTTGAGGAGACATCATGGGTTTTTCTATTCATCTTTATGTGGTAAATGTGAAAAAAGATAATTTTGAGTCTTGAAAAAAATATCCTCACACATTGTAGGTGGCTCAATATTTTTCCATATCTTTATGGACTCATCCCTGAACCAGATACACTTCATAAGGAAACTATATGGGGAAATTAGATCGGTCAAATCATAGGATTGATTGGTACAACTATTGGTACTAATTTTTTGGGAGATCTCAGAAACTGAGTTCCCACACACACTTTGGACCAATCAATCATTTTCTGATAATAGGGGGTAATCTTGTAAGTTTTGATCTATAATCATTTGAGGAGACATCATGGGTTTTTCTATTCATCTTTATGTGGTAAATCTAAAAAAAGATAATTTTGAGTCTTGAAAAAAATATCCTCACACATTGTAGGTTGCTCAATACTTTTCCATATCTTTATGGACTCATCCCTAAACCAGATACACCTCATAAGAAAACTATATGGGGAAATTAGATTGATCAAATCATAGGATTGATTGGTACAACTATTGGTCCTAATTTTTTGGGAGATCTCAGAAACTGAGTTCCCACACACACTTTGGACCAAGATTTGGGAGATCTATGGAGGCCCTTGAATATCTCTCCATTACCAAATATCCTACTAGTGATCACCTCATGCCCATTAATGATGTAGATAATGTACCCTTTGATGATGATTTAGAAGAGAAGCTTGAATATTTTACAGGTCTTGAATGTTGTGATGACATAGAGACTTCTCTTGCTTCTTCTCCTCCTATTAAGATCATTACTACACCATCACCTATTGCTACTTCAGAGTTCAGAGATACTTCTTTGAGAGCTTCCAATGATTCTTTGCAGCAGGATCATTTCAGTCTTCTTGATCCACCTCATTGGGATTCCTATTTGTCAGGCATTGCTTCTTTTTTTGTGGAGTCTCACATTGATGATTTGGAGGACACATTTGAGGGGTTATCTCTCCTCTTTGATGATCATAATGTCATTACATCTTTCGTGTTTTTAGATGCAGTTCACTAGCCTTCCTCTCCTGATTCTACTCCCTTGATTGGGCATTGCATTCTTGATTTGGAAAAGACACCATTTTCTAGCATGAGGACATTAGAGTTGTATTTTGAGGCACACATTTTGATTTGGGTTCCCCTTTCATTCATGATGTGGGAGTTACTACCTTGGGAGAAATGTTGTTTGCAGGCATTGGATTGTATTTTGTCTTCAAGCATTCATTAGCACAGGAGCTACTTCTTTGTGGGGGGGATCTATCATATCATTCATTCTCTCCTTTGGGGGTGTAATTGATTGTATATTTGTGATAGAATTTGTCCTTGGGTGGTCATGTTGAGTCCTTCCTTCTTTCACTTCTTTCACTTTCTTATTTTCTCTCTTTTGGAGAGGGGTTTTTTTATATGGGTTTTTCTCCTTTACTTCGTTTGTGAGAGATTATTTGTACATGGGTACCTAACATGGCCTAGTATCCAAGACCCATCATCATCCATCTTTACATCTTTGCATTTGTTTACTTCTCCCTAAGTTGCACTTAAGGGGGTGTTGGTGTGAATAGGGATATTACCTATCTAGTTTCCTCTTGTAGTGTGAAATAGGCACATTATTTAACTAAGTCATTAGTTAGTCCTATTCACACATGTTCACATGCTAAGTTTACTTAGGATAAGTCTAGATAATTCTATGTTGTCATGTGATCTTATCAACTAGTTGGCATCTTATCCTCTAGTTGTCTCATGTCATAGGATTAAGGCACTTGTCATAAGATTACTTCATCCTACATCTCAACCTTGTCTTTATAAGAAAGGCATATCATGTACATTCTAACAATTTTGCATTAATTGATGGAATAGAATTATTCTCTCATCTGGTCTCTCTTGTGCTTTCATGAAGCTTCTAGATCTTGGGTGGCTACCTTCATAGCCAACTCTTACACTTCTTAGCTTGAGAGTCTCTATTTAGTGAAAGCACTACCATTAGTGAATTCTTCTAAAATCTTAGTATTTCATGGTCTTCAAGTAGACAATGACATTCTTCTTTAAGAGGTAATTGAATGCTTGGAAGGAAAATTTAACAATGCACAAATTAAAGACCACACACTTCCAAATTATAATGAACAAAGGCAAATATAAAATTCTACCTTAAAAAAAATTTAAAAAGCAACCATGAAACCAATACACACTAAATTGATATGCATTTTTGGAACCAAATAATTGAAAACATATTCATATTGATTATTTATATTAGGAGTGAAGGATCTATATTATACAACTTCTCCTCCCACATAATTCTATAATTAAATTATAAATTAATATTATCCAAACTTATTACTTTTGACCTTAGTAATTATTATTACTAAGATCTTAAATATCATATTATCAAAACTTATCATGAACTCTAATTTATAATTTATATGTATAAAATTTCTTTATATATTTCTATTATTTACAAAATGATTGAATCCATAACATAATTCTTACTTTACATCCTACAATTCTCTTCAAGTTGTATACAAATCTCTAATTAAGTTTTTGTAAAAATATAATTTAATATTCATGATTTAAAAAAAGAGTCATGTATAATGAAAGGGATTTAAATATTAAAATACCTTCACATATATATTGTTAATTTAATTTCATAAAATTGATCCCTTGACCCTAAGGTTGTTAAGGATCCTCTAGGGACTAGTGGTGCCCCTAAGGGTGGAGTTCATAATAGTGATAAAGCGAAGGGTAAGGTAACAAAAGAGGTGGAGATTAATGTTGAAGAGAGGATGCCTGAGGTTGAATACATTTTCCACAGGGCTCTTACCTAGGAGGATTGCAATCACTACCCTACCTCCTCTTTGATTGATATCACTTCCATGGTTGACCTGTTGGCCAACAAGATCAATGAATTACACAAAGATGTGGATATTCACCACAAAGTACTTAAATGGTTCTTCATTGAATTCAATAGAAATAGATTGTAGACTTACCTCATCAAAGAATAGAACATAAAGGAGGATATTGTTTTTTTATAGATTAGTTGGCTAAGAAGGAAGAGAGAATCAAGAAGATGGTATTTCTTCAAGATTAAAGGTACCATTCAAAAAATTATCAAATTGGCTATGTTCATGGAAATGGGGGACCAAAAGGGGGTCAAAAGTGGCTACTCTTTTCCTAAAATCAACAAAAATGACCTTGGACGAGAAGTTCAAGATATCCACACTCAAAATTTCAAGATGTGACAAGAACAAGATTAGTAGTTCTCAAAATCTAGTTTCTAAACTACTAATTTTCAAAAAGAATGGTAGAGATTAAGAGGGTAAAATAGGGGGAGCACACAAAGTGGTCATGTTTTTTGTTAGAACAATATAATATAGCATTAGGTGTGCTCCCTTTAAAATGTTGAATTTTTAAAAGTATTTCATAAATCCCTTCAATGGAAAGTTAGCTAACATCATGTAGTTTATGCCATTTTTTGCTAATGTTTTATTGAAATATGAATTTTTACTAGTTTTCACAGTGGACACATCCTGAAAATGAAAAATTGAGTGTGCTCCCCCCTAATTTTGAGAAAACTAATCAAAAATCAATTTTTTTTAATGTGTATAGAATGGAGTCTGCAATGTAAAAATATGATTTGTTTCAAATTTGGATGAGTAGATAAAAAGGTATACATAGAGGTAAGTGCACAAAGATGAGGAACCAAAAGGGGGTCTTAAGATGCCACTTTTTTTTTCTTTCTGAAATTAGGAAAGATTGATGTTGGATTAAAAATTGAAGATAGTTACACTCAAAATTTGAAGATACAACAAAAACAAGAGTCGTAGTGCTCCGAATCTAGTTTCTAAACTACTAATTTTTTTCAAAAATGGTTGAGATTAAGGGGTTCAAAAAGGGGGAGCATACAAATTGGTCCCATTTTTCTCAAAAAATATAACAGTGTCTGGTGTGCTCCCCCTAAAATGATAACTTTTTTTTAGTATTTCAAAAATCACTTCAGTGAGAAATTAGCTAACACCATGTAGTTTATCCCTAATTTTTTTGATAATTTTTTCATGAATAATTGATTTTTTACTAATTTTCAAAGTGGACACGTCCTGAAAAATAGAAAATTGAGCATGCTCCCCCCTAAATTTTTTGAAAACTAATCGAAAATCATTTTTTTTTTGAATACGTGTAGAATGGAGTCTAGCTTTTAAAAATGTAACTTATTTGAAATTTTGATGAACGGTTTAAAAAAAGTCAAAAATACCAAAAACTAGTTTTTGACAAAAAATGAATACACTAACAAAATAAATTAAAGATGAAACCCTTAACATACTCAAAACGTTAAAAAAATTATATGGTTAGATAGCTAACAAGGAGCTTAAGATTATGGTGGTATTTTTTTTACTTTTCATTGAAAAAAGTGCAATCCTGATGGGGAGCACACTCCAGATTATGTGAATTTTGTTAGAATCTAGAAAACATGTCCTTGGATGACCTAAACATAGTCTAATCCTTTGGGTTGGAAGCCCAAGGCAAATCCAAGCCTTAGGCTCGGTAATTACCAAGCCTAAGCATAATGCGCTAGCATTATGTGAATAACACACTCGTGTTATTAGCATTCACATAACGCTAGCGCATTATAATGCGCTCGCATTATGTGCATTCACATCATGCTAGCACGTTATAACGTGCTCACATTATGTGCATTCACATAATGCTAGCGCATTATAATGCACTCGCTTTATGTGCATTCACATAATGCTAGAGCGTTATAACGTGCTCACGTTATGTGCATTATAATTCACTCTCGTTATGTGCATTATAACGTGCTCATTTTATGTGCATTCACATAAAGTTAGTGTGTTATAACATGCTTGCATTATGTGCATTATAACGCGCTTGCTTTATGTGCATTATAACATGCTTATGTTATGTGCATTCACATAACGCTAGCATGTTATGGTGAACTAAAACAACTCTCTCTCTCTCTCTCACCCTCTCTCTGTCTCTCTCGCTCTCAGTCCCTCTCTCCCTCTCCCTCCCCCCTCTACCTCTCTCGCTCTTAGTCTCTCTTGCTCTTTCTGTATCTGTCTTTCTCTCACTTTGGCTCTCTTGCTCCGACTCTCCCACTCTCTCTGTCACTCTCTCTTTTTCACTCTCTCTCTCTCTCTTGCTCCCTCTCTCTCCAACTTATGATTTATCTTAATCTTGCTTTTGTGTGGTAATCAGGATGATTAATCATAGTTTAATGATTAGATGTTTGTGGAAAATATCAGATTAAATCATTGATTATGGGAATACTGACTAATGTTAGTTAGGCATGAGATTACATGTTGATATGATTATTTAATTATTATGATTTACGAATCAGATGATGATACAGTAATCATGGTTTTATGATGGTGAGTGTGATCAGGAAAAGAATCTTCCTTCAAAGACGGAAGGAGAGAATCATCTGGGAGGAGGAGATAGATGTTGGGAAAAGGTCAGATTACCATCTGAGTATTGAATTTAGTCCTTAAGAATCCTTGCAAGTTAGACTGAGTAGCATCTTTTCCTTGTTAGTCATTTTCATTTCTGCGTCGATTTGACTATATGATATTCATATAATGTCCATTTGAGTTGTTTGACAATCTCATCCAGTTGTCGAGAACTCCCTTAATTCCTTATCCATTTCTGTATTAAGATTTGTGAATTATTATATCTTTTTGTATTTTACTTATGGTTAACATGGCAAAGAAGAGGGAGTGGTACTCGACCCCGATATTGTATTCTAATGATGTGTCATCTTTCTAATGATGTTAACATTTGATAACATCTTGGTTTATTTGATAACCCTTAATATCATGTAAGGGAAATTCTGTGTGTTATAACTATTTAACCTCCTTAGAGGTCAAACAACTTGGTATTAATTTTATATATTAATATTATATATTTTTCCATGTTTATCTATTGGCA
The DNA here is from genome assembly GCA_027924645.1 of Cunninghamia lanceolata. Taxonomy (NCBI): domain Eukaryota; kingdom Viridiplantae; phylum Streptophyta; class Pinopsida; order Cupressales; family Cupressaceae; genus Cunninghamia; species Cunninghamia lanceolata. Next base: position 1,917,251 of record BSBN01001580.1, on the reverse strand, counting down.
TTCAGAAACCACCACCCACGAGGAGTGGGGAGAGAGTGTGGAGGCCGAGTGGAAGCCAAGCTCGAGCCCATTTCGTGGACCCCTTCCCATGATGGGTGGAGTGGATCCTTTGGATCCCGCGAGGTGGCAGACTCTTTGGGCATGCAAAAAGAATTGAGAATGCATGCAAAGGTAACAGGTGATACCAATCTGGGAGAAGCTTTTCTAGAGTATGTTTTTGTTTGTGTCAAAGGAGAAAGAAGTTTGATTGTAGAGTTTAAGGTGAAATACTGCTACAGAAGTAGTGTGAGGAGTAAGTGAGCTCGACCACTATGTATACATAGAAGCTATTTAACAACAACCAACATATGACTGTGTTTATACATTCATGTATGAATTCTTGTGGCATATCGAATTAAATTTGATATTCTATTTAGATATATCTCTGCTATTAGAAGTTATGTCAACTGTGTCAACTTATGACTGTTTGTAAGTTATTGTAAGGCCTTCGAGGCCGTAGAGGATTATAGTGTTTATTACTGTGATAATAGTTGTGGTTTCAAACTGTTATTCATGGCCTTGGAGGCCGCAAGTGCCTCCTTTGTGTTTTAATTTGTAACCATTATTAAATGTGTTACTCAACCAAACTTTGAGGCCATACCCCAAGCATGTTGTGCATGCAAGAACTATCAAATGCTGTTAGGCAAGAATATAAACTATCATCTGTGCCTTCGAAGCTTCCCTGTTAATGATTCATGATGACTGTGTTAGAGCCTGAGAGGGTATCGACACAAGATAACTGTGTATCATACCATGAAATTGGTAATGGAATGGCCGAGAGCCGTATATGAATAATGACAACCTTGTTGATAGTTATAAATCCCTTTATGTGCTGAGTGCACTTAATGTATTTATCAAACTCGAGGTCAACAATTGATAGTCCTTGACCAGTTATAATAAAAGTTATGGTAACCTTGATGCATGTTATGCATGTAAATGGAATAATGGCTCCTTGTTTGAGTAGGAGGATTTAATATAAGGTAAATTATATTGATATCTTGATAGAAACAAATGCAAGCCATATTCTTTTGAAGAAGTTATTCTTCCTTGGCATTTACTTTTTATAAGAATGAACACTATGGGCCAGTATGATCTCATGTGTTTAAAGGCAAATGAATGCCATCTCTATGAGAATGGAAATACTTCATAAACAAAGTATATGATATAGAAACCCACATAGATTCCTTGATATAGAATCTTTTGTTTAGGATCGACCTATTGGACCATTGAAATACCCTTCTAGATGACATGATTGAAAGTAAACCTTGGGATAAGGAAAAGAATGAAATCATCAACCGAGTAAGGTCATGAGTCAAAAACATGAATGAACTAATGTCATTATGAAAGTATGGGAACAAAGTGACACGGAGTCACAAGTTCCCTATTATAAACGCAATGAGACATCATTGAATTTGCTCCCAAGATAGGAGTTGAATGTCCAAGGAATGGACTAAGATTGTAATGAATTTACTTCTCCAAGATTGAGAAAGGTCGAGCTATAACTACTATAGGATGAGACAACTTCTAAGTCGAGTCAAGGTGGTGGACATACGACAACGTTCATTGCCAAATGTTTATGTATGTAAATGTTTGGCCAAAATAATGCATCCTTCTCTACATGCATTGTCGGTTCACTATGCTCCAAATGGTATAATGTATCCAGTAGTGTCATACAAAGTTACAGTGGATTTATAGTTGTGTGACCGTGAGACATTATGAAGGACACAACACCAAATACTCAGATGGAAAACCTAACGGTTCCTTATATCTATACCTTCCATGAAGGGTAGGGCCACTTCTAGGTAGGAAGTTGTGTGGGGGACCGCCGGTCTGTGGTTGGACGAAAAGTACTCAGATGATGCTCTCCTTCCCAAGCAGAAGACAAGCCGAGGCTTATGAAGACATATGTCAAAGTTCCAGATATAATGCTTTTCTTTATATGACTTGATAGTTAGTTATTATGTATATTTTTATATTTGATGCCTTGAGCATAGCTTTGTACATGTATAGTGAAGAACATTCACTAAAGAGTAATCCTTGTATATTGTAAATCTAAGTTTTGTTATGTTGTAGAAAATAATAACATGCTTAATTATCATGATGATATTAATTCATTCTTGCTTAACTGTGATTATGTTAATCATGATGTATTCTTAGTCTTAGTTAAGATGGCTAATTATGTTTATTTTTGGGTATTGTGAGATGGTATGTTACATATGGTATTAGAGCTACTGGGTTCAATGCATGGACCTATGAGCTCACTACATAATGATTATCTTTATCCAACATTAACAATTGCTAATGTTTGGATATTCTTATGCCAGAATAGTAAGAATAAGGATGACACCTAGAAAGAAGGTAACAGAAAATGGACATTACCTACATTACCTTAAAGCCTTAAAGGAGCAAGTCTCAAGAATGAAATGCCTTGAACAAACTGGTTGCTTGGTAGGCACATTGTTGGCTGATGATGAAACCTTCGCTGATACTCTTAAGCACATTAAGCAGGAGTTGAGGAAAGTAGTTAGGGCTACTGTTCTTAACTCTAAAAATGAATCAGTGGAACCCTCTACACCTAAGGAACCAGTGATGGAAAGTAAACCTAAGGATCCTAATGTTAATAAGGAGGTTGTGGATGATTACCTGCGAGTACATCCACCTCCTAAAACTAATTTGATAAATCTCAAGGATGATAAATGATCATGGGAAAGTATTCCAATTTGATAATGTATTGCAGTAGCAAGATGTAAACAAAATTTTGCAAATTTGGATGGATTATATGTAATTCATGGAAAAGCTATAATGCATGTGAAAAATTTTGGCAAATCTTTCCTTTCTTTTTAAAGATTACATGAATGAGAATGGATTTATATTATGAATGAATTCATTGGTATGACAAACTAATTGAATGATTAATCTGCAAACTTCAGGAGAAGTAGATTGCAACAAGGTTCAGATAAGAACCAGGATGGGAGATAGCTAGGAAGAAGAGCAATCTTCAAGCCACTCTAAATCTGAACTTGACTAAATCCTTGCTATGCTTCAAGAGAGGAGAGAGATAATTGGGACTCTCAAGTAGGAGGTCAAGGGTCAGCATGGACCTAGGCAAGAAGCCTATTATGGGGGTGATGACAAGGCACGTCATAATGATAGAACCCAAAGTGAGCATGGAGAAAATAACTCTGAGGCTCGACAAGAAGAGGATAGAAGAATCCACTTGGTTTTGGAATTATCACAGGACATGAAAAAGGTTATGCCTCCCAAGTTTGATGGGTCTGTAAGCAGAGATGCTGTGGATGCATGGCTTACAGAGATGGAAAAGTATTTTGAAATAAGAAATTATACTGAGATCACTAAAGTGGTTTGGGGAGCATACCAGTTGGTGGGTGAAGTATCCACATGGTGGATGAACAAAAAGATGGAGTTAGGCTTGAGGTCTACAAGTCTAACCTAGGATAGGTTCGTGGGACTCTTTAGGCAAAGATGGTTGCCTCAACTATTCTTTGATGAGAAGCTTATAGATTTTTAGAATCTAAAATAGGGTGAATTATCTATGAATGAATACTGGGAAAAGTTCACTCGCCTACTTAAGTATATGCTGCAATACCAACAGGATGAGAGATTTTGCATTCAAAAGTTTATAATTGGATTGAACACCTAGATTGGGGGTGAGGTTGATGTGCATGGTCCCACTTCAATGGACCAGGTCTATGAGAAGGCCATCAAACAGGAACAAAAATTGATAGCTATGTCTACTTATAGGGAAAGGAACCGAAAGAGGTATAATTGGTCCCAATCCTCCCAATCTTCTAAGAAAAAGGGGAAAAAGTAGGATTTTACTAAGAAAAATGATAAAGGGGCCAAGAATAAGCAAACTAAATCCAAGGGGGAGAAGAACGGTAATAACCACTGCAAGAAAAATGGAGACAATTCTAGGAAACCTTAGGAGAGGCGAGGACCTATGGGAGGGTGCTATACATGTGGCGAAGATCATTATGCCAACCAATGTCCTAACAAGACATAGGGAGCACAGCCACAAGGAAACCGTCTATCCTCTCAGTAGGCAGCGTTCTAGCAATGCATTCACGCAGCCTTGGACAATAGGCAGATTAAATACCAAATTACTCCCATTGAAACTACAGGTATTTTATCTAGCCTTCCAATTTTAGTTTTGATAGATACTGGTGCTACCAAATGTTTTGTTTCCCCAAAAATCTTAAGCAAAATTTCTAGAAAGGTTGGATACATGGAAAATACTTGGCCAGTTGAATATGCAAATAAGATGAAGGCTCAGGTAGAGCAATGCTTGTTTGAGGCTAATGTTGAACTTCCAAGTTTTTCCATCAAAGTGATCTTTTATGTAGTCCCACTAGGCTCATACGATGTTATCCTTGGGATAAATTGGTTATGGAGACATCAAGCCAAAGTGGATTGTTATGCCAAAAAAATAGAATGTCTAGATGACTTAGAGAACAAAGTCTTTCTTCAAGGGAACCCTAGAGAAATCAAACTAAGACAAATTTCTGCCCTACAAATGAAAAGAGCTCAAAGTAAAGGATGCCAACTTTTTGCTATAAAAATAGAAAAACTAAACGGTTTTGATGAAACCAATTTCCAAGATGATTTAATATTTTATGAATCTTAGAAACTCAACAGAGTTGGGAAGAGGGAGACCATAGATCAGGAGAGATCATATATGGATAGGTACCCTTAGAGATTTTGAGGATGTATTTCCAGATGAGCTATAGGGATTACCTCCTAAAAGAGCTTTTGATTTCTCTATAGATATAATTGTTGAAGTACAGGACAACATTGAGAGGGGGGGGTGAATCAGTGTTGTATAAACTTTTACAACTTTTTGTACCTTTTAACTTACAACACAAAGAGAAAGGAAGACATCAATAATCTGTTAAACACATATGAACAAGTATGATAATGAAAAGTATGAATCAGGATCTTAAGAACAAATCATTAGAGCACATGAACATATGAAGACAAACAAGAATCATAACATCTGATTTGATGAGTGGAAAACCCTCAAGGGGAAGAAAAACCACTCTGAAATGCCTCACTGGCTTAATAAAAAATCTCACTGGTTACAAATAGGTCTCACTGACCATATAAGCCTCACTGGCTACAAAGAGGTCTCACTGACCATACAAGCCTCACTAGCAACAAACAATTATTTTGGACACAAGAAAACCATTCAAGGGGTTACCCTGATTCTCTACAACATATTCAACCTTATATCTCCTTTTGTATACAACCAATATATACTTCAAATACCACATTCTCAAATACAAAATCAGGACTCCTTTATCCTCTATGTTGAAGCCTCTGAACCTACAAGATACTTGTTATCAAAATTTTTGTCTCTTTGACATGGATCACATTGTCAAACAATATGCCTTCATATAACCTCTTTTTTTGCATATAAAGGAATATATTTTACATCTCTATTTACACTGAGAAAATACTCTGGAAACATGTACCAAATGCATGTTTTTCAAACCCTCTCATACACTGAAAGTCTCATTTCAATTTGAGCCATTTAAAACCACACTCTCACACCCTCATTTTCACAACATGCATATATATTAGTTCTCAATGAACATTAAGCTCTTTAATCTTCCATCTTCAAAGCCTGTCTACATTTTCATCTTCCTTTTTCAAAAATATTCCTTCAATAATCTCCAATTTGTTCATCTTCTCTGCAACTATCATCTCCCATTTAAAAAATTAGAAGTCATAAAATTGCATCCATCTTTTGCAAAAAATATTCAATAATATTAAATTAATCTGCTATAAAAAAATAATATCTTTCTCTCATCTTTGGACTCATTCTTCTTTTCTATGAGAATAGAAAAAGAAGGCATTTAAAAAAAACCTTTAAATTTCACCCATAAGGAATATGAATCAATACTCTATTTATTATAGAAAAAATAGAAAGACTTCCTTCTTTTTAGTCTTCAATAGCCGCGAAGGAGTTTAAAAATAAAAATTAAATCTCCTTAAGATCAGGCAGTTAAAGCCCAAAACAAAAACTGCAAGTAAAAAGGCTAAAACTAACCTTAGAAACAACACATTCCTTGTTGTTGCAATAAATGACATTTCAACACATGTCAAATATTGTGCTCGAAGAATGGAAAACAAATTTAAATTATGATCATTGATTCTTAATCGTACGCCTTTAGAAGATTAGAAAAGAGCCATCAATTTTCATTTTGGTGCCCAATATAATGGATGATGACCATTGTAAGCGGTGGAGAAAGATAAGGGGGATGGTCACCATAATGAGAGAAAATCCTTTAGTGAGTCACTTTTAAGTGACTGACCTACAACAACAGGTCAACTCCAAGATATAACAAAAAGTGCAAAATGACATATGACGGGTAGGAAAGACCTTATATAGTTTTGGATTAGGGTTTTAGGGTATAGTGACTTAGGAATTTTTAGGGATTTAGGATCTTATGAAGATAGGTGTGAGTAGGTCTTAGAAAAGGTAATAGATATACTTAGGGTTTCTGATCAACATGACCATGCAAAATGTGAGAGGTAAAAGAAATCTAGAGACCAACGCTATAAGAGAACAAAAGCATATGGATTTGATATCCTTGAAGAATAAGTTATGATATGAAGCATATGAATATGCCATAAAATGAACAAAATATTTGATATGACATGTATGTCATGAACAACCTCCTCTTCATCTCATGATATGATGAATTTGATTGAAGGTAAGACCAATCAACATGACTGCATGAAGCAACTGTATATCAATTGCATATCAACCTATGAAGTTTCTCTTCTCTTGGTTGATAATGATTTCCAATTCCAACTGAAACCAAACACTTACAATTCCAACTAATTATCTTAAGACACAAACATCAACACCTTGAGAAGTACTTTTTTCATCCATGAACTATATGATCTCTTCCACATACATCTGTGAGGTAAATTTGATCACACTAGCATCAGGAAGACCTTCAAGATCCTGATCAATCTCACTATCATTAAATACTGATCAAACCCTATATCTTGCAACAACATCAGAGCATAACCTAAGATGATCCCGATTGACATAAACAACCAATATAAACATCTAAGGCATGATGATGAAGACACTGAAACATGGCATTAAGAAACATACCAACTTTGACTATCATGTCAACTCTCGTCAAGTCAAGAATCATGATCATGAAGAACAATGAGCATCATAACAACAATGGTGAGAGTCATGACAACAACCAAATCTTGCCTTTCACACACTTCTAACATAAATGACAAACAACTCAACACCTTTTTGACATCAATGACAATCAATCTCCGTCAATAATTCCAGGATCGAAACCTATATCTAAAGCTCCATACAGAATGATCACTACTGAGTTAATGGAGCTAAAGGCTCAATTACAGGAATTGTTGGATAAAGGATTGATTAGACCTAGTGTACCACCTTGGGGAGCACTAGTAATATTTATGAAAAAGAAAGATGGTACTTTGTGGTTATGCATAGATTACCAAATGTTAAATAAGGCAACAATTAAGAATAAATACCCATTGCCCTGCATTGATGATCTTTTTGATCAAATGAGAGGACCAACTATATTTTCCAAGATCGATCTTCGATTTGGGTATCATCAATTGAGGTTAAAGGATGAGAATATCCACAAAATAGTCTTCACAACAAGGTATGGGCATTATGAGTTCACTGTCCCACCTTTTGGGTTAACAAACGCATCGGTCGCGTTTATGAATTTAATGAATAGTGTGTTTAGGGAATGTTTGGACAAGTTTGTCCTAGTTTTTCTTGATGACATCCTAATCTACTCTAAGAATGAGGAAGAACACCTTCAACATTTAAGGTTTGTTCTCCAGAGGTTGAGAGAGCATAAACTGTATGGCAAGCTCTCTAAGTGTACTTTCTTTCAAAAGGAAGTGCAGTATTTGGGCCACATAATTTCAGTTAAGGGAATAGCTGTGGACCCAACTAAAATTAAGCCATTTTGGAATGGCTGGTACCAAGAAATGTGCATGAGGTCCAAAGTTTCATGGACCTTACAAGATACTACAGGAAATTTGTGAAGAACTTTTCAAAAATTGCTTATCCTATAACTTCTCTGCAGAGGAAAGGCAAGAGGTTTGAGTGGTCAGACAAGTGCCAGGAGGCATTTGACGAACTAAAGGAAAAATTGATTTCAACACCAATTTTGAAAGTACTTGACCCAAAAGGTCAATTTCTAGTCATTATTGATGCCTCAAGGGAAGGATTAGGTGGTGTATTAGTCCAGGATGGACAAGTCATTGCATATGGATCCCAGAAACTAAAAACTTATGAACAAAACTATGCCCCTCATGATTTGGAATTGGTAGAAGTCATTCATGCTCTACAAATGTGGAGACATTACTTGCCTAGGAAACCCTTTGAACTGAAATCAGACCATCAAGGGCTCAAATATCTGTTCACTTAACCACATCTAAATGCTTGTCAAAGAAGATGGTTGGAGTTCATCTCGAATTATGATTTCGAGATTAAATATATTCAAGGTAAAGAAAACCGAGTGGTACATGCCTTAAGTAGGAGAAGACATATCTCCTCAATGATCTCCATACATTTTGATTTTAAGAATTAGGTACTACAAAAGTCTAAGGGAGATGAGTTTTACGAGCAGGTAAAATGGGCCCTTTTGGAAAACCCCTAGAATCCAAAATATGATGGATTTTACCTTGAACTAGATGAGTTATTAAGGTATAAAGGAAGGATGTATGTACCTAACTCCATGGAGTTAAGGAATATGGTTTGGAAGGAGGTTCATTTTGCACCGTATTCGGGACATCCTGGAGTAACAAAGTTACTTGCCAATGTGAAACCCTTATATTTCTATAAAGGAATCATGAAGAGGGATGCTGCAAGTTTTGTAGCTACATGTCTAGAATGCTAGATGGTGAAGGAAGAACACCATCACCCGATAGGATTGTTATACCCTCATGAAAATCTAGAGTGGAAATGGAAAATTATACGAATGGACTTTGTGCAAGGACTTCCTATGTCAAGGAATAGGCACAATGCTATTTTAGTTGTGGTGGATAGATTCACCAAAACCACACATTTTATACCTGGGAACTTGACGGATGGGGCACCTGTCATAGCACACAAATTTGTTCAAGAGATTTTTAGATTGCATGGTATTCCTGAGAAGATTATCTCAGATAGGAATGCTCGAATGACATCAAGGTTTTGGCAAACCTTGTTTTCCTCACTTGGAACCTAGTTAAATATAAGCTTTGCTTATCATCCCGAAATGGATGACAAAACTGAAAGGATAAACCAAGTTCTGGAAGATTTGTTGAGGATGTATTGTATGGACCAACAATACAAATGGGAAGATTATCTTCCTTTGGTGGTATTTGCCTATAATAATTCCTATCATTCTGTGATTAAGATGGCTCCATTTGAAGTATTATATGGAAGAAAGTGCTGAACCCCAATAAACTGGGACAAGCTAGAAGATAGGGTTAACCTTGGTCTAGAATGGCTATTAGAAATGGAAGAGCAAGTCTATCTAATTAAGAAAAGGCTAGTAGAAGCCAATGATAGGAAAAAAATTTATGCGGATGCTAAACGCATTGAAAGGCATTTCTCAATGGGAGAAAAAGTCCTAAAGTTAAAACTTCAAAAGAGCTCCATTAAGTTTTGGAAGACATCCAAATTGGCTCCAAGATACGTGGGTCCCTTCAAAGTTCTTAAAGAGGTCAACCCAGTCGCATACATAATTGCTCTACCACCAGCTCTTTTCATGATGCATAATGTTTTCCATGTTTCTTATTTGAAAAAGGTTAATGCAGGAGATAATCATATCCCTATTCTTGATTGGAGTACTATACAGGTGAAAGACACAAGGGTGGTAGTGATCGAGGCCATCAAGGTGCTCGAAACATGTAAGCTATGCTTACATAACAAAGAGATAACTCAATGCAAGGTCTAGTGGGACCAGTATGTAGAGGAAAATGCCATCTGGGAAAACTATGAGGATATTTATGCGAGATTTCCCCATCTCTTTTGAATTTTTTTTATTATGCTCACACAACACATTTCTTATTATGTTGGTTGATATTGAAGACATTTAATCATCGGGGATGATGATCCTTATGAGGGGAGATATGTTACATCCCCAACTTATGATTTAGCTTAATCTTACTTTTGTGTGGTAATCAAGATGATTAATCATAGCTTAATGATTAGATGTTTGTGTAAAATATTAGATTAAATCATTGATTATTGGAATACTGACTAATGTTAGTTAGGCATGAGATTACATGTTGATATGATTATTTAATTATTATGATTTGGGAATCAGATGATGATACACTAATCATGGTTTTATGATGGTGGGTGTGATCAGGAAAAGAATCTTCCTTCGAAGACAGAGGCAGAATATCATCTAGGAGGAAGAGATAGATGTTGGGAAAAGGTCAGATTGCCATCTGAGTATCGAATTTAGTCCTTAAGAATCCTTGCAAGTTAGACTGAGTAGCATCTTTACTTTGTTAGTCATTTTCATTTCTACATCAATTTGACTATATGATGTTCATAGAATGTCCATTTGAGTCGTTTGACAATCTCGTCCAGTTGTTGAGAACTCCCTTGATTCTGTATCCATTTCTGTATTAATATTTGTGATTATTATATCCTTTTATATTTTACTTATGGTTAACATGGCCAAGAAGCGTGAGTGGTAATTGACTCCGATATCGTATTCTAATGATGTGAACATTTGATAACATATTGGTTTATTTGATAACCCTTAATATCATGTAAGGGAAATTATGTGTGTTATAATTGTTTAACTCCTTAGAGGTTGAGCACCTTGGTATTAATTTTAGATATTAATATTATATATTTATCCATGTTTATCTGTTGGCATTCAGAAACCACCACCCACGAGGAGTGGGGAGAGAGAGTGGAGGCTAAGTGGAAGCCAAGCTTGAGCCCATTTCGTAGACCCCTTCCCATGATGGGTGGAGTGGATCCTTTGGATCTCATGAGGTGGCAGACTCTTTGGGCATGCAAAAAGATTTGAGAATGCATGCAAAGTTATTGGGTAATACAAATCTGGGAGAGGCTTTTCTAGAGTATGTTTTTGTATGTGTTGAAGGAGAACAAAGTTTGATTGTAGAGCTTAAGGTGAAACACTGCTACAGCAATATCGTGGGGAGTAAGAGAGCTCGACCATTATGTATACATAGAAGCTATTTAACATCAGCCAACATACCACTGTGTTTATAAATTCAGTTATGAATTGTTGTGGCATATTGAATTGAAATTGATATTCTATTTAGGTATATCTCTGCTCTCAGAAGTTATGTTGACTATGTCGACTTATGACTTCTTGTAAGTTATTGTTAAGGCCTTCAAGGCCGTAGAGGATTATAATGTTTATTACTATGATAATAATTGTAGTTTCAAACTATTATTCATGGCCTTGGATGCCGCAAGAGTCTCCTTTGTTGTTTAACTTGTAACCATTGTTAAATGTGTTACTCGGCCAAACTTTGAGGCCATACCCCAAGCATGTTGTGCATGCAAGAACTATCAAATGTCATTTGGCAAGAATATAAACTATCATGTGTGCCTTTGAAGCTTCCCTGTTAAAGATTCATGATGACTATGTTAGAGCCTGAGAGGGTATCGACACATGATAATTGTGTATCATGCCAGGAAATTGGTAATGGAATGGTCGAGAGCTGTATATGAATAATGACAACCCTGTTGATAGTTATAAATCCCTTTATGTGTCAAGTGCACTTAATGTATTTATCAAACTCAAGGTCAACAAATGACAGTCCTTGACTGGTTATAATAAAAGTTATGATAACCTTGATGCATGTTATCCATGTAAATGGAATAATGACTCCTTGTTTGAGTAGGAGGGTTCAATATAAGGTAAATTGTATTGATATCTTGACAACAATAAATGCAAGCCATGTTCTTTTGAAGAAGTTATTCTTCCTTGGCACTTATTTTTTTATAAGAATGAACACTATGCTAGTATGATCTCATGTGTTTAAAGGCAAACGAATGCCATCTCTTTGCGAATGGCAGTACTTTATAAACAAAGTATATGATATCAGAACCCACATAGATTCCTTGATATAGAATCTTTTTTTTAGGATCAACCTATATGACCATTGAAATACCCTTCTAGATGACATGATTGAAAGTAAACCTTGGGATAAGGCAAATAATGAAATCATCAACCAGGTAAGGTCTTGAGTCGAAAACATGAATGAACTAATGTCATTATGAAAGTACAGGAATAGAGTGATGTGGAGTCACAGGTTCCCTGTTGCAAAAGCAACGAGGCATCATTGAATGTGCTCCCAAGATAGGAGTCAAATGTCCAAGGAATGGACTAATATTGTAATGAATTTACTTCTCCAAGACCGAGAAAGGTCAAGATATGACTACTATAGTTTGAGACAACATCTAAGTCGATTCAAGGTGGTGGACATACAAATACGTTAATTGCGAAACATTTATGTATGTAAATCTTTGGCCAATGTAATGCATCTGTCTCTTCATGCATTGTCAGTCCACTATGCTCCAGATGGTATAATGTATCCAGTAGTGTCATACATAGTTATAGTGGATATGTAGTTGTGTGACCGTGAGATATTATGAAAGACAGAACACCAGATACTTAGATGGAAAACCTAATGGTTCCTTATATCTACACCTTCCGTGAAGGGTAGGGCCGCTTCCAGGTAGGAAGTTGTGTTGGGGACCACCAGTCTATGGTTGGAGGAAAAGTACTTAGATGATGCTCTCCTTCCCAAGTAGAATACAAGCCGAGGCTTATGAAGACAGATGTCAAAGTTCCAGATATAATGCTTTTCTTTAAATGACTTGATAGTTAGTTATTATGTATATTTCTATATTTGATGCCTTGAGCATAGCTTTGTACATGTATAGTGAAGAACATTCACTAAAGAGTAATCCTTGTATATTGTAAATCTAAGTTTTGTTATTTTGTGGAAAAGAATAACATGCTTAATTATCATGATGATATTAATTCATTCTTGCTTAACTATGATTATGTTAATCATGATGTATTCTTACTCTTAGTTAAGATGTTTAATTATGGTTACTTTTGGGTATTGTGAGATGGTATGTTACATATGGTATCAGAGCTATCGGGTTCAATGCATGTACCTATGAGATCACTACATAATGATTATCTTTATTCAACATTAATGGTTGCTAATGTTTGGATGTTCTTATGCCAGAATGGTAAGAATAAGGACACCCAGGAAGAAGGTAACATAAAATGGACATTACCTACATTACCTTAAGGCCTTGAGGGAGTGAGCCTCAAGAATGAAATGCCTTGAACAAATTGGTTTCTTTGTAGGTGCATGGTTGGATGATGATGAAACCTTTGTTGATGCTATTAAGCGCATCAAGCATAAGTTGAGGAAAGTAGTTAGGGCTACTGCTCTTGACTCTAAAAATGAATCAGCAAAACCCTCTGCACCTAAGGAACTAGTGATGGAAAGTAAACCTAAGGATCCTAATGTTAATAAGGAGGTTGTGGATGATTACTTGCGAGTACGTCCACCTCCTAAAACTGATTTGATAAATCTCAAGGATGAGAAAATATCATGGGAAAGTATTCCAATCTGATAATGCCTTGCAGTAGCAAGATGTAAACAAAATTTTGTAAATTTGGATGGATGATATGTAATCCATGGAAAAAGTATAATTCATGTGAAAAATTTTGGCAAATCTTTCCTTTCTTGTTAAATATTACATGAATGAGAATGGATATATATTATGAATGAATTCATTGGTATGACAAACTAATCAAATGATTAATCTTCAAACTTCAGGAGAAGTAGATTGCAACAAGGTTCAGATAAGAACCATGATGGGAGATAGATAGGATGAAGGGCAACCTTTAGGCCACTCTGAATCTAAACTTGACCAGATCCTTGCGATGCTTCAAGAGATGAGAGAGAGAATTGGGACTCTCGAGCATGAGGCAAGGGTCAACATGGACTTAGGCGGGAAGCCTATTATGGGGGTGATGATGAGGCACGTCATAATGACACCACTCAAATTGAGCATGGAGAAAATAACTCTAAGGCCAGACAAGAAGATGATAGAAGAAGCCACTTGGCTTTGGAATTATCCTAGGACATAAAAAAGGTTATGCCTCCCAAGTTCGATGGGTCTATAAGCGAAGATGTTGTGGAGGCATGGCGTACAAAGATGGAAAAGTATTTCGAAATAAGAAATTATATTGAGATTACTAAAGTAGTATGGGGAGCATACCAGTTGGTGGGTGAAGCATCCACAAGGTGGATGAACAAAAATATGGAGTTAGGCTTGAGGTCTACAAGTCTAACCTGAGACAAGTTCATGGAACTCTTTAGGCAAGGATGGTTGCCTCAGCTGTTCTATGACCAGAAGCTTATAGATTTTAAGAATCTCAAACAGAGTGAATTATCTGTGAATGAATGCTGGGAAAAGTTCACTTGCCTACTTAAGTATGTGCCGCAATACCAACAGGATGAGAGATTTTGCATTGAAAAGTTTATAATGGGATTGAACACATAGATTGGGGGTGAGGTTGACATGTATGGTATAGGAACAAAAATAGGAACAAAAATTGAAAGCTATGTTTGCTTATAGGGAAAGGAATCAAAAGAGGTATAATTGGTCCCAATCCTCTCAATATTCTAAGAAAAAGGGGAAAAAGTGAGATTTTACTGAGAAAAATGATAAAGGGGCTAAGAATAAGCAAACCAAATCCAAGGGGGGAGAAGAAGGGTAATAACCACTCCAACAAAAATGGAGGCAATTTGGGAAACCTCAGGAGAGGCGAGGACTTGTGGGAGGGTACTATACATGTGGCGGAGATCATTATGCCAACCAGTCTCCTAACAAGATGCAGAGAGCACAGCCATGAGGAAACCCTCTGCCCTCTTAGCAGGCAGCGTTCCGGCAACATATTCATGTAGCCTTGGACAATAGGAATACTGAATACCAAATTGCTCCCATTGAAACTACATGTATTTTATTTGGCCTTCCAATTTTAGTTTTTATAGATACTAGTGCTACCGAATGTTTTGTTTCCCCAAAAAATTTAAGCAAAATTTCTAGAAAGGATAGATACATGGCAAATAATTGGTCAGTTGAATATGTAAATCAGATCAAGGCTCAGGTAGAGCAATGCTTGTTTGTGGCTAAGGTTGAACTTCCAAAATTTTCCATCGAAGTGAACCTTTATGTAGCCCCACTAGGCCCATATGATGTTATCCTTCGGATAAATTGGTTATGGAGACATCGAGCCAAAGTGGATTGTTATGCAAAAACAATAGAAGGTCTAGATGACTTAGGGAACATAGTCTTTCTTCAAGGGAACCCTAGAGAAATGAAACTAAGACAAATTTCTGCCCTACAAATAAAAAGAGCTCAAAGAAAAGAATGCCAAATTTTTGTGTAAAAATGGAAAAACTAAATGATTTTGAGGAAACCAATTTCCAAGATGATTTAATATTTTATGAATCTTAGAAACTCAATTGAGTTGGGAAGAGGGAGTCCATAGATCAGGAGAGATAAGATATGGATAGGTACCCTTAGAGATTTTGAGGATGTATTTCCGAATGAGCTATCGGGATTACCTCCTAAAAGAGCTTTTGATTAATCATAGTTTAATGATTAGATGTCTATGGATTCAATATCAGATTAAATCATTGATTATAGGAATACTAACTAATGTTAGTTAGGCATGAGATTACATGTTGATATGATTATTTAAATATTATGATTTGCGAGTTAGATGATGATACACTAATCATGGTTTAATGATGGTGAGTGTGATCAGGAAAAGAATCTTCCTTCAAAGATGAAAGGAGAGTATCATCCAAGAGGAAGAGATAGATGTTGGGAAAAGGTTAGATTGCCACCTGAGTATCAAATTTAGTAGCATCTTTTCCTTGTTAGTCGTCTTCATTTCTGTGTCGATTTGACTATATGATGTTCATAGAATGTCCATTTGTGTTGTTTGACAATCTCATCCAGTTGTCAAGAACTCCCTTGATTTCTTATCCATTTCTGTATTAAGATTTGTCATTATTATATCTTTTTATATTTTACTTATGGTTAACATGGCCAAGAAGGGGGAGTGGTACTCAACCCTGATATTATATTCTAATGATGTTAGCATTTGATAACATCTTTTTTTATTTGATAACCGTTAATATCATGTAAGGGAAATTATGTGTGTTATAATTGTTTAACCTCCTTAGAGGTCAAGCACCTTGGTACTAATTTTATATATTAATATTGTATATTTAGCCATGTTTATCTATTGGCATTCATAAACCACCACCCACAAGGAGTGGGGAGAGAGTGGAGGCCGAGTGGAAGCCAAGATCGAGCCCATTTTGTGGACCCCTTCCCATGATGGGTGGAGTGGATCCTTTGGATCTTGCGAGGTGGTGGACTCTTTGGGCATGCAAGAAAAATTGACAATGCATGCAAAGGTAACGGGTGATAAAAATCTGGGAGAGGCTTTTCTAGAGTATGTTTTTTTGTGTGTTGAAGGAGGAAGAAGTTCAATTGTAGAGATTAAGGTGAAACACTGCTACAACAGTAGTGTGGGGAGTAAGTGAGCTCGACCACTGCGTATACATAGAAGCTATTTAACAGCAACCAACATATGACTGTGTTTATACATTCAGGTATGAATTCTTGTGGCATATCAAATTAAAATTGATATTCTATTTAGATATATCTCTGCTATTAGAAGTTATATCGACTGTGTTGACTTATGACTGTTTGTAAGTTATTTTAAGGCCTTGGAGGCCGTAGAGGATTATAATGTTTTACTGTGATAATAGTTAATGTTTCAAACTATTATTCATGGTCTTGGAGGCCGCAAGTGCCTCCTTTGTGTTTTAATTTTTAACCATTGTTAAATGTGTTACTCAACCAAACTTTGAGGCCGTACCCCAAGCATGTTGTGCATGCAAGAACCATCGAATGCTGTTTGGAAAGAATATAAACTATCATGTGTTCCTTTGAAGCTTCCCTGTTAATGATTCATGATGACTGTGTTAGAGGCTGAGAGGGTATTGACACATGATAACTGTGTATCGTGCCATGAAATTGGTAATGGAATGGCTGAGAGCCGTCTATGAATAATGACAACCCTGTTGATAGTTATAAATCCCTTTATGTGTTGAGTGCACTTAATGTATTTATCAAACTCAAGGCCAACAAATGATAGTCCTCAACAGGTTATAATAAAAGTTATGATAACCTTGATGCATGTTATGCATGTAAATGGAATAATGATTCCTTGTTTGAGTAGGAGGGTTTAATATAAGGTGAAATGTATTGATATCTTGACAACAATAAATGCAAGCCATGTTCTTTTGAAGAAGTTATTCTTCCTTGGTACTTACTTTTTATAAGAACGAACACTATTCTAGTATGATCTCATATATTTAAAGGCAAACAAATGCCATCTCTTTGCGAATGGAAATACTTCATAAAAAAAGTATATGATATAGAAACCCACATAGATTCCTTGATATAGAATTTTTTTTTCGGATCAACCTATTGGACCATTGAAATACCCTTCTAGATGACATGATTGAAAGTAAACCTTGGGATAAGGCAAATAGTGAAATCATCAACTGAGTAAGGTCATGAGTCGAAAACATGAATGAACTAATAACATTATGAAAGTACGGGAATAGAGTGACATGGAGTCACAAGTTTCCTATTGCAAAAGAAATGAGACATCATTGAATGTGCTCCCAAGATAGGATTCGAATGTCCAAGGAATAGACTAAGATTGTAATGAATTTACTTCTCCAAGACTGAGAAAGGTTGAGCTATAACTACTATAGGATGAGACAACTTCTAAGTCGAGTCGAGGTGGTGGACATATGACAATGGTCATTGCGAAACATTTATGTATGTAAATCCTTGGCCAAAGTAATGCATCCATCTTTGCATGCATTGTCAGTCCACTATGCTCCAAATGGTATAATGTATCCAGTAGTGTCATACATAGTTAGAGTGGATCTATAGTTGTGTGTGTTGAAATTAGGGTAGACAATTGAGAGCGGGGGTGAATCAGTTGTCACAAAAATTTTATGCTTCATTGCATTTAATCTTCTTTACCATTTCTTAATAGATGAATGATATAACCGTGAAAGCATAAATCAACAACATATGAGTAGAAACATAATCAACACACATAACACCAGAATTACATGGAAACTCGGTTAAGGGAAAAACCACGGTGGGGGTTAACCCACAAGATTTATTCTCTATTAAAAGAATAGAAAATGGGAAGGCACTTGTCTTCAGGCACACTACCCAGAGCTCACTGCTCAAAAGAGATTCACTGCCTACAAGAACATTTACAATGTTAACACAAAAAGATTAAGTTGAGAAACAACATCTTCTTGATGCAAGGTTCAGTTCCATTGAAGTGCACAACATCTCTACTCTGCCCCCACTCACTTCCTCGCTACATCCACATCTTCGCTCCCATCCACATCTTTCCATGACTTCACAACACTTATTTATACAAGTCATCGACTTTGGAATGAACATCAAAGTTGGCCAAATTATCATCTATGCAAACCACTACACTATCGGCCAAACATAACTGGGACTCAAATCTTCCTCGAACATCACGCCATGCTCCATAAAACTTCTCTTAGTTCATCAGCAACACGCACCATGTATTCGGTCGGCCAAGACTAGAAAGAACAACAACACCCAAAGAGAAATTTTCTTCCACAAGCTCAATCCTCAATGTGGACTACCAACACAATAGGCACCTGATTCAGAGACCACCACAAGCACAAGGAAATCAACAGGAACAACCGCACCACCTCAGATCACCAGAAGCACTTGCACCTTCATCTGGGAACTCAAGAACACAAACTGTCATGACCGTCATACTAGAAAGAATGCTTGTGGACCTCCAAACCATGAACCACTTAAGGATACACAATAATATCCCAAACACACCTCTAGATCCATAGATCATAATATTCTAATGTGGATCAATCCAAACCAAATTTCTGTCACTCTGTCACCTTTGAACAATTGCAAAACCTGATTCTACTTAGATGGCCATAACTTCACCAATTCTCCATGTGGACCTCTCAAATATTAACTGGAGAAACTTCAGGCAAACCTCTACAAACCCTTTAATCCACATAATCTGATCTTCATCATACTGGGAATGCAGAGCAATCTACTTCACTGAACTGTACTGTCTTCACTATCTCTGATAGAGAGATATGTAACTCACTTGTTTCTTTCGGAGAGGCTAATTTTCTCAATATCCTCAACATACAAGTGTTCTAAACAAGCAATAGAATAAGATATATTTGACACTAATGACAACAAGGATATGTTGACATCAATGACAACACTGATTAGGCACATATTTGTAGCAGTGTGACCATGAGACATTATGAAGGACACAACACCAGATACTCAGATGGAAAACCTAACGGTTCATTATATCTATACCTTCTATGAAAGGTAGGGCCGCTTCCAGGTAGGAAGTTGTGCAGGGGACTGCCGGTCTGTGGTTGGAGGAAAAGTACTTAGATGATGCTCTCCTTCCCAAGCAGAAGATAAGCTGAGGCTTATGAAGATAGTTGTCAAAGTTCTAGATACAGTGCTTTTCTTTATATGACTTGATAGTCAATTATTATGTATATTTCTATATTTGATGCCTTGAGCATAGCTTTGTAGATGTCTAGTGAAGAACATTCACTAAAGAGTAATCCTTGTATATTGTAAATCTAGGTTTTGTTATGTTGTGGAAAAGAATAACATGCTTAATTATCATGATGATATTAATTCATTCTTGCTTAACTGTGATTATGTTAATCATGATGTATGCTTAGTCTTAGTTAAGATGGTTAATTATGTTTATTTTTGGGTATTGTGAGATGGTATGTTATATATGGTATCAGAGCTACCAGGTTCAATGCATGGACCTATGAGCTCACTACATAATGATTATCTTTATCCAACATTAATGGTTGCTAATGTTTGGATGTTCTTATGCCAGGATGGTAAGAATAAGAAAGACACCTAGAAAGGAAGTAATAGAAAATGGAAGTTACCTACATTACCTTAAGGCCTTGAGGGATGGAGCCTCAAGAATGAAATGCCTTTAACAAACTGGTTGCTTGGTAGGTACATGGTTGGCTGATGATGAAACCTTCACTGATGCTGTTAAGCGCATCAAGTAGGAGTTAAGGAAAGCAGTTAGGACTACTGCTCTTAAAACTATAAATGAATCAATAGAACCCTCTGCACCTAAGGAACTAGTCAGAGAAAGTAAACCTAAGGATCCTAATGTTAATAAGGAGGTTTTGGATGACTACTTGCGAGTACGTCCACCTCCTAAAACTAATATTATAAATCTCAAGGATGAGAAATGATCATGGGAAAGTATTTCAATCTGATAATGGCTTGCAGTAGCAAGATGTAAACAAAGTTTTGTAAATTTGGATGGATTATATCTAATCCATGGAAAAACTATAATGCATGTGAAAATTTTTGGCAAATCTTTCCTTTTTTATTAAAGATTACATGAATGAGAATGGATTTATATTATGAATGATTTCATTGGTATGACAAACTAATCGAATGATTAACCTGCAAACTTCAGGAGAAGTAGATTGCAACAAGGTTTAGATAAGAACCTGGATGGGAGATAGCCAGGAGAAGGGCAACCTTCAGGCAACTCCAAATCTAAACTTGACCAAATCCTTGCTATGCTTCAAGAGATTAGAGCAAGAATTGGGAATCTCAAGCAGGAGGTCAAGGGTCAACATGGACCCAGGTAGGAAGCCTATTATGGGGGTGATGATGAGGCATGTCATAATGACACTGCCCAAAGTGAGCATTGAAAGGAATCATGAAGAGGGATGTTGCAAGTTTTGTAGCTATGTGTCTAGAATGCCAGATGGTGAAGGCGGAACACCATCACCCGGTAGGACTGTTATACCCTTATGAAATTCCAAAGTAGAAATGGAAAATTATAAGCATGGACTTTGTGCGAGGACTTTCTATGTCAAGGAACAGGAACAATGCTATTTTGGTTGTGGTGGATAGACTCACCACACATTTTATACTTGGAAACTTGATGAATGGGGCACCCATCATAACCCACAAATTTGTTCAAGAGATTTTTAGATTGCATGGTATTCCTGAGAAGATTATCTCAGCTAGGGATGGTTTAATGCCATCGAGGTTTTGGCAAACCTTGTTTTCCTCACTTGGAACCCAGTTAAATATAAGCTCTACTTATCATCTCGAAATGGATGGCCAAACCGAAAGGGTAAACCAAGTTCTTAAAGATTTGTTGAGGATGTATTGCATGGACCACCAATAGAAATGGGAAGATTATCTTCCTTTGGTGGAATTTGCCTATAATAATTCCTATCATTATGCAATTAAGATGGCTCCATTTGAAGTATTATATGGAAGAGTGCCAAACCCCTATAAGATGGGACAAGCTAGAAGATAGGGTTAGCCTTGGTCCAGAAATACTGTTAGAAATGGAAGAGCAAGTCCATCTGATTAAGAAAAGGCTAGTGGAAGCCAATGATAGGCAAAAAAGTTATGTGGCTGCTAAATGTATTGAAAGGCATTTCTCAGTGGGAGAAAACATCCTTCTAAGGGTAAAACCTCAAAATAGCTCCATCAAGTTGGGAAGACATCCAAACTAGCTCCTAGATACATGGGTCCCTTCGAAGTTCTCGAAGAGGTCAACCCAGTTGCATACAAAATTGCTCTACCATTAGCTCTTGCCATGATGCATAATGTTTTCCATGTTTCTTATTTGAAAAAGTTCAATGTAGGAGATAATCATATCTCTATTCCTGATTAGAATGCTAAATAGGTGAAGGACCCAATGGTGGTACTAGTGATCGAGCCCATCAAGGTACTCAAAATGCGTAAGCTACACTTACGTAACAAAGATATAACTCAATACAAGGTCTAGTGGGACCATTATGCAGAGGAAAATGTCACCTGGGAAACCTATGTGGATATTTATGCGAGATTTCCCCATCTCTTTTGAAAAGCTTTTTATTATGCTCATACAACACTTTTCTTATTATGTGGTTGATATTGAAGACATTTAATCATCGAGGATGATGATTCTTATGGGAAGAGATATGATACATCCCCAATTTATGATTTAGCTTAATCTTACTTTTGTGTGGTAATCAAGATGATTAATCATAGTTTAATGATTAGATGTTTGTGAAAAATATCACATTAAATCATTGATTATGGGAATACTAACTAATGTTAGTTAGGCATGAGATTACATGTTGATATGATTATTTGAATATTTGATTTGTGAATTAGATGATGATACACTAATCATGGTTTAATGATGGTGAGTGTCATCAGGAAAAGAATCTTCCTTCAAAGACGGAAGGAGAGTATCATCCAGGAGGAAGAGATAGATGTTGGGAAAAGGTTAGAATGCCATCTGAGTATCGAATTTAGTCCTTAAGAATCCTTGCAAGTTAGACTGAGTAGCATCTTTTCTTTGTTAGTCATTTTCATTTTTGCATCGATTTGACTATATGATGTTCATAGAATGTCCATTTGAGTTGTTTGACAATCTCATCCAGTTGTCGAGAACTCCCTTGATTTCTTATCCATTTCTGTATTAATATTTGTGATTATTATATCTTTTTATATTTTACTTATGGTTAACATGGCCAAGAAGGGGGAGTGGCAATCGACCCCAATATTGTATTCGAAGATGTGTCATCTTTCTAATGATATTAACATTTGATAACATCTTGGTTTATTTGATAACCCTTAATATCATGTAAGGGAAATTATGTGTGTTATAATTGTTTAACTCCTTAGAGGTCGAGCACCTTGGTATTAATTTTATAAATTAATATTATATATTTATCCATGTTTATCTATTGGCATTCGAAAACCACCACCCACAAGAAGTGGGGAGAGAGAGTGGAGGCCGAGTGGAAGCCAAGCTTGAGCCCATTTTGCGGACCCCTTCCCATGATGGGTGGAGTGGATCGTTTGGACCCCGAGAGGTGGTGGACTCTTTGGGCATGCAAAAAGAATTGAGAATGCATGCAAAGGTATCGGGTGATACCAATCTAGGAGAGGCTTTTCTGGAGTATGTTTTTGTGTGTGTCAAAGGAGAAAAAAGTTTAATTGTAGAGCTTAAGGTGAAACACCACTACAACAATAGCATGGGGATTAAGTGAGCTTGGCCATTGTGTATACATAGAAGCTATTTAACATCAACCAACATATGACTGTGTTTATACATTCAAGAATGAATTCTTGTGACATCAAATTGAATTCGATATTGTATTTAGATATATCTTTTCTATCAGAAGTTACGTTGACTGTGTCGACTTATGACTGTTTGTAAGTTATTATTAAGGCCTTTGAGGCCGTAGAGGATTATAATGTTTATTACTGTGATAATAGTTGTGGTTTCAAACTATTATTCATGGCCTTGGAGGCTGTAAGTGCCTCCTTTGTGGTTTAATTTTTAACCATTGTTAAATGTGTTACTCGACCAAACTTTGAGGCTGTGCCCCAAGCATGTTGTGCATGCAAGAACTATTGAATGCCGTTTGTCAAGAATATAAAATATCATGTGTGCCTTTGAAGCTTCCTTGTTAATGATTCATGATGACTGTGTTAGAGCCCGAGAGGGTATCACCACATTATAACTGTGTATCATGCCATGAAATTGGTAATGGAATGGTCGAGAGCCATATATGAATAATGCCAACCCTATTGATAGTTATAAATCCCTTTATGTGTTGAGTGAACTTAATATATTTATCAAACTCGAGGTCAACAAATGACAGTCCTAGACCAGTTATAATAAGGTTATGATAACCTTGATGCATGTGATGCATGTAAATGGAATAATGACTCCTTGTTTGAGTAGGAGGGTTTAATATAAGGTAAATTGTATTGATATCTTGATAGCAATAAATGCAAGCCATGTTCTTTTGAAGAAGTTATTCTTCCTTGGCACTTACTTTTTATAAGAATGAACACTATGCCAGTATGATCTCATGTGTTTAAAGGCAAATGAATGCCATCTCTTTACGAATGGCAATACTTCATAAACAAAGTATATGATATCAAAACCCACATAGATTCCTTGATATATAATATTTTTTTTAGGATCGACCTATTGGACCATTGAAATACCTTTCTAGATGACATGATTGAAAGTAAACCTTGGGATAAGGCAAACAATGAAATCAACAACTGGGTAAGGTCATGAGTCGAAAACATGAATGAACTAATGTCATTATGAAAGTACAGGAATAAAGTGATGTGGAGTCACAAGTTCCCTGTTGCAAAAGCAATGAGACATCATTGAATGTGCTCACAAGATAGGAGTTGAATGTGCAAGGAATGGACTAATATTGTAATGAATTTACTTCTCCAAGATCGAGAAAGGTCGAGCTATGACTATTGTAGGATGAGATAGCTTCAAAGTCAAGTCGAGGTGGTGGACATATGAAAATGTTCATTATGAAATGTTTATGTATGTAAATCTTTTGCCAAAGTAATGCATCCATCTTTGCATTCATTGTCAGTCCACTGTGCTCTAGATGGAATAATGTTTCCCGTAGTGTCATACATAGTTAGAGTGGATCTATAGTTGTGTAACCGTGAAACATTATGAAGGACATAACACCAGATAATTAGATGGAAAACCTAAAAGTTCCTTATATCTATACCTTCTGTGAAGGGTAGGGCCGCTTCTAGGTAAGAAGTTGTGTGTGGGACCATTGGTCTGTGGTTGGGGGAAAAGCACTTGGATGATGCTCTTCTTCCCATGTAGAAGACAAGCTGAGGCTTATGAAGACATACGTCAAAGCTCCAGATACAATGCTTTTCTTTATATGACTTGATAGTTAATTATTATGTATATTTCTATATTTGACACCTTGATCATAGCTTTGTACATGTATAGTGAAGAACATTCACTAAAGAGTAATCCTTGTATATTGTAAATCTAAGTTTTGTTATGTTCTGGAAAAGAATAACATGCTTAATTATCATGATGATAAAAATTCATTCTTGCTTAACTAGGATTATGTTAATCATGATGTATTATTACTCTTAGTTAAGATTGTTAATTATGGTTATTTTGGGTATTGTGAGATGGTCCTTATGATGCACAAAAACTTTTCTTGCTTGAAACAATTATTTCAATTGTTGTTTGATTTGTTGGATTTGAACAACCACCTTCAAATTCTTCTTTGACTCCCCTTGAAACTAAGAAAATAAAAAAGAATATTGAAAAATTACATTAGAGTAAAGCTTTAACAGTATAATTTCCTGGTGATAATCATGGTTAGAAAAAGCCACTTTACACTTGATTTTCCACAAATGCAAAAGAATAACCTATCTAACCACATCAACAATCACATTATTATGCAAACCCACCCCCAGTAAGGCCTCTTTCTAGTTCAAATTATGTTAAAAAATGGCTAGCAATTCATTAAACATTACAACCCATTGCTTTTTAATGAAAGAGCAATCCTAAAAAATATGCCTCATGTTTTCATGCATATGACAAAAATGACAACTAGTTGGATCACAATACATTTCAACATGTTCCCAATGGGAAGTTTGCAATGTAATATCTTCCAAGCCATCAACTGAGGATTAGAGTCAACTTTTGATCTCCAAATTTGACCACTTAAGTTTGACCAAAACTTTTCACTAAATCTACTATAATTCCATTTAATATTCAATCATGGCTTTAAAGGCAGACTGGGAAGCAACTATAAATATATTTTTTAATGGGAAAATTGTGAAAGGATAAGATGACAACCATAACCAATCTTTAAAAATGTCATTGAACATGGGTACATAACTTCATAGATAAATCTGACACCAAAGAATGCACAAAAATATTAAATTATTTGTACTTTTTACTCAAACCAAAGTGAGTTTTAAAAACATGCCAGGGTAACAATTTCATTGTAGAGAAATCCCAAAGATCTCCAACATTACAAACTCCTTTTTAAAATAGAAAATAATCCTGTTTAGGAGAACTTAGGGGTTGACCCTGATAATGTATATGCCTATTCCAACAAATGGAAGAGGAAGCAAAACTAAACCCATATTGAAGAGAGGCTTCTTTCCATTTTAAGAAGTGAATGTGTTGCCAAGCCTTCCAAATGGACCGAAGGGGAGATGAGGCTTTAATTGAAAAAAAGGGAGCAAAAAGAATCTTGTCCATCCATCCCACATACTACTATTTACCTTTACCACAACAAGACCAATTATATTCTGAATTAGAATTTTCCATGGCTCTTCACCTCTGATAGCTCTAGCTATCCATTTAGTAGTTTAAAAATCCCTCATGTCTTCGGGTCTATAATGCCCAATCCACCTTTACACTTGGGCTAAATGTAGTGAGCCCATGATGTGGATATAAAACCAACACTACCATCCCATTTGGTACAAATAAACTATCTAATAATTTTATTTAGATCCTTATATCCTTTCTTGGAAGGCATCCAACAAGATGAGTAATATACATGAGTGGCAACAAAAATTTTGTTAGCAACTTGGATTTTTCCCGCTAAAGAAAGAAATTTATTCCCCCAAATAAAGAGTTTGTTCTTGATTTTGTTAAAAGGAAAAGTTGTTAAAAGGAATATGTAGTGACAACACGATTAATAAAAGAAGGGATCTTTAGAGATGATGATATGAATTCTATTAATATTTTTAATTCATTTGGGAATGCATATAAATAAAAATGTAGATGCATATAAATAAAAAATTAGAATGTGAAGGAATGTTTAGAAGTAATATCACTTGTTAAGGAAAAGAGACAACAAAAACTTGAGATAAAAGGTATATTGATGCTAGATTAATGGAACATAAACAATGCCATTCAAAAAATTAGGATGGAAAAACCCCATTTAGATTG
This sequence comes from Cunninghamia lanceolata, assembly GCA_027924645.1. Taxonomy (NCBI): domain Eukaryota; kingdom Viridiplantae; phylum Streptophyta; class Pinopsida; order Cupressales; family Cupressaceae; genus Cunninghamia; species Cunninghamia lanceolata. The sequence continues at coordinate 1,890,171 of BSBN01001580.1, read as the reverse complement.
TTCTGTTTGGTTTCTAGTTGTTGTGATGTTCACAACATGCCCCATTTTACTCCTTAGAAAACTAAGGACCCTTGTTGTGGCTTGCTCCCTTGCTTTTGTGTTCTGGGCGGTAATGGTAAAAAGCAGCATCATTCAGTGTGCATATGCCTTGAGTCAGGTGCATTTGTGATCTTGAAATCTTAACCCAAAATTCCAAAGTCTGAATCTTTCCTCAAAAGCCTGTCATGTGAAAGAGTGTAAAATTCTAGGCAGGTTTGCCTTTTACATCACCCTGAAATTTGGTCAAGTGGGAAAGTTATGACAAGTCAAAGTTCTGGTCAAACCTGATATTCTAGGTGGGGGTCATATTTCAAATATTGGTCACCTTATGTTAGATCACCTCGATGTCAGTTTATCACCCAATAATCATTCGGTCCGTAGACTCCAGATGTCAATTTTATGTGATAACTATATCCGCCAGTCGAAGAACCTCATATATTTTGCGGGGGTCATATTTCAAACATCACTTGATATTTCGAACATCACCCGATCTTTCGAATATCACCCTGTCGCAATATGACCCCAGTGCCAATATGCCGATGACATCATCTGAACTTGATGAACAAAAGAAATCACCCTGATGGTGACATCATCATTCATTTTACTCACGGGGGTCATATTTCGAACATCCCCTGATCTTGAAAACATGACTCAATATACAAAAGCTCAACATGACCGTGACGTCATCTTTCCTACAGGGTGATATTTTCTCAATATCGGGGTCATTTTTCTTAGACCCCCCTGATTTCCTTCGGTATGACCGTAGCATCATCCCTTCACATTTGCAATGAAGCTTGTCCATGATGATGACATCATCATCATATTCTGACTTAGTGACTAAAGCTAAGGTTGAAGCGCATGACCAGTTGGGTCCATCGGGTGCTCTTTTTTTAGGTTTATATGTTAAGTGCCCAGAAATCTACATACATGTGATGGAACTGAAAAGGTTATCAAAAGGGATTAAATACTCATGTGCATGCGGATTCTCACGGATTCATGACCTGATATATACATTTGCACATTTAAAGCATGATTTAATTTAAATGTTTATCCTCTTGCTAGTTGTTTAAATGGTGATGCTTAACTTCTGTATGTTGACCGCAGGTGCGCAGGTAAGAAAAGGAGGTGCATCGGCCAGAAAGATGAGGTCAATGAGACATTTTTGGCCCGCTCCGACTAAGGATGGTCATGCCAATGATCAGGATGACGTGCATTCGCAATACAAAAGGGACAGGAAAACAAAGGTGAGAGGATTTTGAATCCATTTCAGAACCCGATGGCGTGCAGGTGGAGATATGATAGAGCTTTAATGGCAAGGACATCCCAGGTGGCAGACTGGATCCCAAAAGGTCACAAACACACCAGGAGGAGACAAAGCTTTCAATGCAGAGGAGAATGCAGGTGGAAACATTATTGAGGGAGTGGTGCTCTGTCTGGATGCTGCTCAAGATTTGGGTGGGATTTGTTTCCCACCGTCTGATGCTGCGCTTGAGGATGTTGATCATTTATCAACTTGAGGGTTTTCTTGGGCACTATATTGAGAAAAACTAGAGATATATATTCAGCCCCTTCACTCTATAACAGGAGGGAGGTCAATCATAAAAAATCTGACCTAGACAATTTTATAGGAGATCGGATTACTAAGACTAGTGAGGATTGAATTGTTGAAACATCAAGGTTCTTTCTTCAGATCACTGTATATGTACTTGTTCTTTAGTGTACTGAATGGAGATGAAGCTCTAGATTACATCTTGATTGTAAACTTTACGTAATCTTCAAGTTGATTTCTTCATATGCAATGATGAATCCTATGTTCAACTAGAAGCACTTTCATTCTATTGCATGTTGTCAACTTTCCCCTGAAGATTTGCATTGGATCATGCAAATTTGTGGAACGTCTTGGTGAAGTATGATTCTAGTTTCCTTCTCTTCATTGCTGTATGGGAACATGTATGTGGATCAGTGATCTTAGTCAAGTAATTTTAGGAATCTCACTCTCTAACCCTTTTTCCCATTTTAATTTCATAGAAATCACTTTCATAACTGTAAATCATGATGAATATTAAGCAGAACAGAGAAATATGCTGACATCCCGTAGATAACTAAATATCATTAGCATATTTTTGAGCTAGATGCATGTACTTTTGAAAATATCATGCAAATATCAGCCTGTAGACACATCATTTGAAGAAATATACTGTGTAGGGTAACCTCCCTGTGTAGAATGGTTGCAGAAACATAATCTACTGATCTATGTAAGACCCCAAAATGGAAAACAATAACACACATCAACCACTAAGTAATGTCAGTAGATTATGAACTAATCAACGGAGACTTGGGATCATGAATTCTTTGAATTCATCGTATCTTTCAAGATAAACAAGGGTTGCTATGTAACTTTTGTTTGTGTGTGACTAACATCCTCATCAACACATTTATTGGTGCTAGAAGGAGGGCCTGAACAAGGAAACTATAGAATCCTGTAAACGTTTCTTAAGGATCCAGTCAGTTTCAAACTCTGACTAGTAAACCAACCATTTTTCCTTAAAAGTTTGAGAAATCCTAGCTTTTAGGCCAAATACCAGGTCCAGATCTAGTGGACTCTTTGAAGAACTACCTATCAGGGGATTCAGGCCTAGAACTGTAGATGTTCATCACTCCCCTGATCCTAGTGCATCCGAAGCTTCACCAAAGTGTGCTCCTGTAACTCCTATTGGCTTAGAAACACCTACAGGACCACTCGTCATACCTCAGGTTCAACCTCAACCAGTCATACCTCAAATCCAACCTCCACTAGTTGTAATGCCATTTTTTGTAGCAGAGTCACCTCTGACCTTTAATGCATACCATGCTTTGCCTAAGAATCCTGATAAAATTTATCCTAGGTATCATCCATATCAGGATGCTGATGATCATGTTAGAACATTCAAGGAAGCTTGTTGTAGGGCTAGGATTGAACATGAAGATGTGGTATGCAGGTTATTCCCATTTTCCTTAGGGGAAGAAGCCTATAACTAGTATATTAGTCTAGGTCAGGGTTCAGTCGGTTCATGGGATGCCTTGGAAAAAGATTTCAAGGATAGGTTCAAGGTACCTATAGATCCTTCAATAAACTATCATTTATTTGCCACCATCAAGAGATCTAAAGGAGAACCTATTGCAAAATTCAATGCTAGATTCCAGAAGATGTTGTCTAAGCTAGTTGCTCCCTATGTTGTAATGGATGAAGCTGCTAGGAGCATTTATTACTCAGCTTTAGACCCTTTGACTTCCATGTTTATCAGGAGAACACATCATGGTGTAACAACTTTAGCAAAAGCTTTTGAAGAGGCCATCAAAGTTAGTCAGCAATTGGCCCTGCTCCCACACCAAATATCGCCTTCCCTACACTTCCTGGTTATCCTACATACCCTGTTCACCAACAAACCAATGGAGCCATGATACCTTCAGCTGTGATGCCATCCCCTTTGCAGATACCCCCACTTAGTATCATGCCACCACCAAATGGGAATAGCCAAATGTTACAATATCCAAGACAAACACAAGTACCTCAGGTTGTGGAACAATCCAACAACAACAATGGATCTTCCTTTTTCAAGCCTCAGACAGAGAATGTAGTGGCCAAGGTTCAGGAAGAGAAAGAAGAAATCAAAGAGATATCAGCTCAGTTAAGGAAACTTGCTACTAAGGTCACCCATCTGAGGAGTTAGAACTTCTACTCTCAACCAAATCAGAACAGAGCTTATGCCAATGACAGACCTAATTATCCTGATAGGGGGTACAACAATAATTATAATAACAACAATGACAACAATAATCCTCCTAGATAGCCTAGAGTGTGGAATACTAGGCCAAACAATGGTTCCTTGCCATCACCCCTGGACAATCAGCCTCCTAGTGAACCTAGGCAGACCACTAGAGTAAACCTTGTAGAGGCTGCACTTACAAACTGGTACAAAATACATAACACCAATGCTCATGCAGAGTTAGACTGTCCTTAATTCAGGATTGCTGCCAGTATTTTCCAAGCTGAAGTGTCCAATACTTTAGGTAACCCACCTTATGCAGAAGGGAATGAAATTGTCCCCTATGAATATGATTATGCCTTAGTGCTAGAAAGCTTCATGCATTATCCTTATCAACAAACAATTTCATCTCATCAGGATTATACCTCAACATGTGAGGAATCAGTCATGGCTTTTGAATCTAACTATGTTTTTCCCTTTGAGGATGAGAATGAGCCATCAATTGAACATGAGGAAGTCAATACTTATCAACAGCAACCTTAGGGTAGACATAACTACAACTTGAGGAATAACTCAAACAGATCTGCCGATCCTTTGACCACATCTTTGCCTTCAAACAATTTCAATACACCTCCTGATCCCAAGGCAAGTAATAACCCTGGATTCCCCAAGGTTAATGCTCAGTATTTGACACCACAGAATACAGCACCAAAAGCTACCAATCTGCCTCCTGAAACTGATAAATTGGTCATTTATCTGACTGATGAAATGAAAAAGGTTAGGATCAGCCTGCCATTGTCAGAATTGCTTAAAACCCCCGATATCAGGAAAGCTTTCATGAAATCATTAGATGACCCTACTCAAAAGGAGGATAGTCATACCTCAGGCCAGTTTAGAAGTAAAGATCATGCTGCTAGAGATCCTAATGTTAAACAAAAGTGCCAGCTACTGTTCAAGCTGCAAAGACTTCCCACATGACCCTATACAAAGACAAAAGTGAGTCGCCTCCTTTCCTCCTGACCATAAGGATGTTCAATAAAAATTTGCACAATTGTTTAGTAGACTCAGGAGCATCTACCAATGTAATGCCCCTGTCCATATGCAATGCTTTAGGGTTACACCCTGCTAAATCATTAAAGAAAGTAACACAATTCAACAAAACAAAGATGAGTGTTGTAGGGGAACTCACTCACATTCACATGCAGCTAGCATTGGATCCCAGAATTTAGTACTATATTGATATTCAGGTAGTTGATATACCTGATACATATGGGATGTTACTCAGTAGAGACTGGTCAAAAACCCTTAATGGATACATGTCAACTGATTTCAGTCATATGTGGTTGCCCTGGAGAGGGATACCAAATCAAATAAGGATAGATACTCAACCCCGCATGAAACACATGATCACTGAATATAACAAAACCAATGAAATCATGTATGTGGATGTGGAACCTAGAGTTTACTCCATTAGACCTCAGACCACTAGCATAGAGGAGATCCTGATGTTTGACGTGCATGATCATGATGATGATCCTCAGGGTGATGAAGTAAATTTAGAATCTGATTGTAATCCTGAGAATGAAATAGAGGTAGATCATTTCAAGAATTTTGAGATGCATTTTCTTAAAGAAGTGCAACAATGTCGATGGTTAAATGCGCCTGTTCATGATATTCTAATTGACGGATGGTGCAGGTTGCATAATGAGGCACATTCTAAAAAGACTTGTGATACTTGTTTAGACATGATGGAGCTGGAACAAGCATACATTGAAGCATCTTCATCATTATCTGCGGTGAATTCTGCAGATAATGATAATGATACCGATCTTTGTTTGTCTTTTGCAGGATCAGGAGAATGCACACATCAAGGTGAGGGTTCTATTCAGATGCCAGAAGAGATACTGGTATGCAATAGGAGTAATGATAAGAGCAAGAAGAAGATCACCGCAGGGAGTGATTGTTTGATAGAGTCAGATTATGAGTTATCTGATGAGGATAGGGGCAGCAATCTGTCCAAATTTGAAGAGTTTTTATCAAAAGAGATCCTAAAGATGACACAACAGCATAGACCTCCACAGGATGTCTTGATTAAAGATTAGTGTAGGCTACACAAAGCACCTCATTCGAAAACTACTTGTTTAGTGTGTCTGCATATTTTGAAAAGCCAGACGTTGCCCAGTCCAGAGGATGCTCCTTCTGATGGTAAGAGAAAAGAAGAAATATCAGCTTCCCATAAGGTTGATAAGGTGAAGTCTGAGAAAGCTGAGATACCAAGATTAAAATGGATATCAAATGGTATGACTGCTAGAGCAAAAAGGAAGAAAGAAGGACCAGACAAGCCTTTAGATAAAGATAAGCTGGGGATCCTTAGGTTTGATGGATCCAAGTCAAAATAAGGAGCTGGAGTAGGAGTAGATCTCATTGATCCATCTGGAAAATCCTACTTAGCAGCATACAGATTGCAGTTCCCATGTACAAACAATGTAATGGAGTATGAAGCTCTAATTCATGGGATATTGTTTGCACTTAGAAAGAAGGTGAAAATTCTACATGTCTATGGAGACTTAGAATTAGTTGTGAGATAGGTAAGAGGTATATACTCTTGCAATTACAAAAGGCTGTCTAGTTACAGACACAGGGTGTGGGATTTGATAGAAGATTTTGATGCATTCAATATCACCCATGTACCCAGAGAACAAAACCACAGGGCAGATGCCTTGGCTCAGGATGCCAATACTCTGGAACCTCTGTCCATATCCGGTTTAAAAAGATTCTCAGTTGAATTAGTATCAGTGCCTTCTATGCCTGACAATGTGACTAATCTTCAAGTATTCGATGCTGATGAACATATATTGGATTTTATTTCCAACAGAGATGTTTTTGAAGCACAGATCATAGATGAAATGAATATAGAAGAACATGTCTGGGAAGAAGAAGAAATCCTAGAGTTGCATAGTAATAAGATTCCTAAGGGAATGATAGAGCTGGAAAGAGCATTCAATCTAGACAACATGCTAAAACAGAAGGATCTCCCAAAGGCCAATGAAGGACAATACTCACAGGTTAATATTGGATAGGGTGATAAAAGAAGAAACATTCTAATTGGGAAGGTCTATACGGAGGAGGAGTTGGAAGGAATAACCCAGGTTCTCAGAGATTATATCCATGTCATTGCCTAAATGTATGATGAGCTAAAAACATACGACACATCAGTCATCACTCATACAATACCTTTGAAGCCAGACGTTAAGCCTTTCCGATAGAAACAAAGACCCGTCTATGCTTTACTGGAGCCCATCATTTTCAAAGAAGTTAAGAGGCTTCTTGACGCCAGGATCATATTTCTTGTGAGGCACTCCACATGGGTGGCAAACCTGGTCCCAGTAAGGAAGAAAAATGGCAACATTAGATTATACGTGGACTTCAGGAACTTAAATAGAGCTTCTAAAAAGGACAACTATCCTTTGCCCTCTCTAGATGAAGTCCTAAAAATTATGAATGGTGCCAAGATGATGTCATTCTTGGACGGTTTTTCTAGTTATAACCAAGTAATGGTGGACAAAATTAATAGACTGAAAAACTGCATTCACCACAAAGTGGGGGATCTTCGCCTACAGGTGCATGTCGTTTGGGTTAATAAACGCTGGAGCCACATTTGAACGAGCAATGGACATAGCCTTTAGAGGCTTGATTGGTAAATGCATAGTCATTTACATGGACTTAACAGTTTTCTCTAAAGATAGAGGAAATCATGTAGAGGACCTAAGACAGGTGCTGAAGAAGTGTGAACAATACGGGATATCCCTGAACCCTAAGAAGTGCATATTTGGGATGACCACAGGGAAATTACTAGGCCACCTGATAACTGAAAATGGGATCATCATTGATCCTGACAGAGTGGAATCCATCATGAAGATACAATTTCCTAGAAGTAGGACGGATCTCAAATCTTACTTTGGTAAGATTAATTTTGTTAGGAAATTTATCACTGGCTTTGCAGAGATTGTCAGACCCTTGAATACCATGCTCAAGAAGGATGCTAAAATTGAGTGGACACCTAAAGCTACAACAGCTTTTGAAGATATTAAGAAATCCATATCAAATGCTCCAGTCCTGATCAGTCCAAATTATACTGAGGACTTTTACATTTACTCATTTGCTTCAGAGCATACTTCTGCAGCAGTGTTGACACAGAGAAATGAAGAAAAGGAGGAAAAGCCTATAGCCTTTATGAGCTACCCTTTTAGAGATGCAGAGCTTAGATACATGGACATTGAAAGACAGGCACTTGCTTTGGTTCAAGCAGTCAAGAAATTTAGGCATTACATCCTGAGAAGTAAAGTGATTGCTGTAGTACCTGATGCCGCAGTGAAGATGTTATTAATGTAAAGTGAACCAGGTGAGAAAAGATCTAAATGGATCACTATCCTCCAGGAGTATGATATGGATATTACACCCATGAAGTTAGTAAGAGGACAGACATTGAGCTAGATGATATCAAAAATTGATCCTAATATCATGAGCCAACAGTATGTTGTAAATATAAAAGATGATGGAGAATGGTACTCAGACATCAGACACATCTTGATCACTGGAAGATGTCCCTCAAGATTGCAGGCCTCACAAAGGAGAGCCTTGAAGATAAGGTCACATAAATACATGATAAAAGGAGGAGTCCTTTTCAAGAAAAATTATGAGGGGATATACCTAAGGTGCCTGGAAAGATCAGAAGTAGATAAGGTGATAACAGAATTGCATGATAAATTTGGGACTGCACATGGATCATCCTTAGCCACCACTCATGCTATCCTCAGGGTAGGGTATTATTGGCCCACAATTTTTAAAGATACTACTGAATACATCAAATACTATCATATGTGTCAGGTTACTGCAAACAGAGAAAAATATGCTGCTCAACCTTTGCAGCTAGTGATGGAGATGCGCCCCTTTTCTCAGTGGGGAATGGACTTTATAGGACCTATCAATCCTCCATCGTCCTCAGGCCACAGGTATGTTTTAACTATTACTGACTATTGTACCAGGTGGACTAAAGCTATAGCAGTAAGACATCTAATGCTGAGGATGTCATTAAGTTTTTGGAAAGCAATATAGTGACTAGGTATGGTGTTCCATATGCTTTAGTATGTGATAATGGACCTGCTTTTGCTTCAATTAAACTATCAAGTTGGGCTTTTGATTATGGGGTCATCTTGAAATTCTCCTCAAATTACTATCCCCAAGGGAATGGATTAGTAGAATCCACAAACAAGAACCTATTGAACATCATAAAGAAATTGATAGAGAAGAACACAAGGGAGTGGAACGCCTTATTGAAATATGCCTTGTGGGTAGATAGAACTAGGAATAAGGCTGCATTAGGAAATTCACCTTTTCACCTAGTATATGGGGTAGATCCTATCCTCCCTGTTAACTTGAGGATTCCTACATTGCAGTTTGTACAAGAATACCTGGGCATAGATAGTAAATAGGAAGTTAGGTTGCTGCAATTGATGCACCTAGAGGAAAAAAGAAGTGAAGCAATCAACCAATTTGCTAAACATCAAGCTATTGTCAAGCACTGGTTTGACAAAAGAGCCAGAATTAAGGCTTTTAGAGTCTCAGATCTAGTCATGATGTGGGACAAAGTACAAAAAAGGAAAGGTGATCATGGTAAGTTTGATAAACTCTGGATAGGTCCCTTTCAAATTTCTAAAATTTTAGGAGACAACACCTACAGGCTTAAGACCTTAACCAGCGAGGATGTTCCATTACCAGTTAATGGATAGTTTCTCAAACACTATTTCCAACCCTGAAGTGGCACCATGACAGTCATGTGTATCATAGTGTATATTCTTGTAGAGTTGTTTGTACAGTCTGTTTGTTTTGGTTGCTTTGTTGTGTTTCCTTAGCAGGGATGTTTATTTTTCTTTAGAATATGAAGGAGCAGATTAACAACCATTGAAAATAATGGAAAATTTAGATCATTCAGGTTAATCATCTAAAATTTATGCATAACTTGTGTGACTATCATGAATGTAGAAAGTTGTTTGACTTGTGAAATTTTGTATTCAATAAGAATGGGCTGAGTATTCAAGGAATGTTTCTTACGATGACACACCTAAAATCCTTGGGTTTGTTGAACTTACCAGTGTAGATATTAGGTGAAAAATCAGAGGTCACCCTTGCTACCATTACAATTCTCAGCTTAATTTCAGCAAGTGACCACTCCTTGCATCATGAAGTTACAAATGTAATATCTTATGAGGTTTCCATCAAATACAAAAAATATAAAATAATAAAATGGATTTTACTAAAAATCTAGGTTAATCCATCTAAGTAACTTTACTGGGGCTATAGACGCTCGCTGGCAGTGGGGCTCTACTTAGGAGAATTGTAACGATAACCTTACCGGGGCTATGGACGCTTGCTGGTAGCAAGGCTCTATCCAGTTGGCTATGAGGGAATATCCTCACCTACGTAGGCTAATATCAGTCACTGGTTTGTTCAACCGATCTTCAAGATGAGGATAATTAATCACATGCACCCACTTAAATCGAAAGGAAAATTCATGCACCTTATTGAATACATTGAGTCTCAAGTTAAATGATGATTTGTAGAAAAAGATAGTTGGAAGTTATGAATTCATTTCATTCGATTTACTTTAATGGTTTTAATTTTGATTATTTTGTTTGGTTTCTAGTTGTTGTGATGTTCACAACACGCCCCATTTTACTCCTTAGAAAAATAAGGACCCTTGGTGTGGCTTGCTCCCTTGCTTTTGTGTTCTGGGCGGTAATGGTAAAAAGCAACATCATTCAGTGTGCATATGCCTTGAGTCAGGTGCATTTGTGATCTTGAAATCTTAACCCAAAATTCCAAAGTCTGAATCTTTCCTCAAAAAGCCTGCCATGTGAAAGAGTGTAAAATTCTAGGCAGGTTTGCCTTTTACATCACCCTGAAATTCGACCAAGTGGGAAAGTTATGACAAGTCAAAGTTTTGGTCAAACCTGATATTCTGGGTGGGGGTCATATTTCAAATATCGGTCACCTTATGTTAGATCACCCTGATGTTAGTTTATCACCTGATAATCATTTGGTTCGTAGACGCCGGACATCAATTTTATGTGATAACTGTATCTGCCAGTCAAACAACCTCATATATTTTGTGGGGGTCATATTTCAAACATCACCCGGTATTTTGAACATCACCTGATCTTTCGAATATCAACCTGTTACAAAATATCACCCCAGTGCCAATATGCCGATGACGTCATCTGAACTCGATGAACAAAAGAAATCACCTTGATGGTGACATCATCATTCATTTTACTCACGGGGGTTATATTTCAAACATCCCCTGATCTTGAAAACATGACCCGATATACAAAATCTCAACATGATCGTGACGTCATCTTTCCTACAGGGTGATATTTTCTCAATATCGGGGTCATTTTTCTTGGACCCCCCCGATTTCCTTCGGTATGACCGTAGCATCATCCCTTCACATTTGCAATGAAGCTCGTCCATGATGATGACATCATCATCATATCCTGACTTAGTGAATAAAGCTAAGGTTGAAGTGCATGACCAGTTGGGTCCATCGAGTGCTCTTTTTTTAGGTTTATATGTTAAGTGCCCGAAAATCTACATATAGGTGACGGAAATGAAAAGGTTATCAAAAGGGATTAAATACTCATGTGCATGCAGATTCTCACAGATTCATGACCCAATATATACGTTTGCACATTCAAAGCATGATTTAATATAAATGTTTATCCTCCTGTTGGTTGTTTAAATGATGATGCTTAACTTTTGTATGTTGACCGCAGGTGCACAGGTAAGAAAAGGAGGTGCATTGGCTAGAAAGATGAGGTTGATGAGACATTTTTGGCCCACTCTGACTAAGAATGGTTATGCTGATGATCAGGATGACGTGCATTCGTGGTAGAAAAGGGGTGGGAAAATAGAGGCCAGAGGATTTTGAATCCATGTCAGAACCCGATGGCGTGCAGGTGGAGATATGACAGAGCTTTAATGGCGAGGACATCCTAGGTGGCGGACTAGATCCTGAAAGGTCGCAAACACACCAGGAGGAGACAAAGCTTTCAATGTAGAGGAGAATGTAGGTGGAAACATTATTGAGGGAGCGGTGCTCTGTTTGGATGCTGCTTGAGATTTGGGCAGGATTTGTTTCCCACCTTCTGTTGCTGCGCTTGAGGATGCTAACCACTGATCAACTTGAGGGTTTTCTTGGGCACTGTATTGAGAATAGCCAGAGATAAATATTCAGCCCCTTCACTCTATAATAGGAGGGAGGTCAATCATAAAAAATCTGACCTAGACAATTTTATAGATCGGATTACTGAGACTAGTGAGGATTGAATTGTTGAAACATCAAGGTTCTTTCTTCAGATCACTGTATATGTACTTGTTCTTTAGCATACTGAATGGAGATGAAGCTCCAGATTACATCATGATTGTAAACTTTACGTAATCTTCAAGTTGATTTATGGATATGCAATGATGAATCCTGTGTTCAACTAGAAGCACTTTCATTCTATTGCATGTTGTCAACTTTTCCCTGAAGATTTGCACTGGATCATGCAGATTTGTGGAATGTCCTGGTGAAGTATGATTCTAGTTTCCTTCTCTTCATTGCTGTATGGGAACATGTATGTGGATCAGTGATCTCAGTCAAGTAATTTTAGGAATCTCACTCTCTAACCCTTTTTCCCATTTTAATTTCATAGAAATCACTTTCATAACTACAAATCATGATGAATAGTAAGCAGAATAGAGAAATATGCTGACATCCCATAGATAACTAAATATCATTAGCATATTTTTGAGCTAGATGCATGTACTTTTGAAAATATCATGCAAATATCAGCCTGTAGACACATCATTTGAAGAAATATACTGTGTAGGGTAACCTCCCTATGTAGCATGGTTGCAGAAACATAATCTACTGATCTACGTAAGACCCCCAAATAGAAAAAAGTAACACACATCAACCACTGAGTAATGTCAATAGATTATGAACTAATCAACAGAGACTTGGAATCATGAATTCTTTGAATTCATCGTATCTTTCAAGATAAACAAGGGTTGCTGTGTAACTTTTGTTTGTGTGTTTGTGTGTGACTAACATCCTTATCAATAGGTACACCATTGTGTGATGGTTGTGTGTTCATTGTTGTAGTTTTTAACTATATAATTTTTCTTTCTACACTTCTCCTATCTTATATTAATTTTAAAAGTTCCATCCTAGGTTGAAGCATCAAGGTGAGTCTTATTTTCAAGCCAAATTATTTTTTGCTTGAATCATGTTTTATCAGAAAATGCATGGTTTGAGAAGGGGGTTTGATCTAAGGGAATTTGATCTAAGAGAGTTAGATTGAAGCCCCTTTGATTGGTCTCTATTAGATAGAATCCCCAAGCCCTAAATTTAATGCATAGCAAATTCTCCTCTACACCTAAGCAAATTTTGATAAAAATAATTTTGTTTCACCTTTTTGGGGATCAATGAAGTCATCTAAAGATGTCATTTTGCATGTACATAGAACTCAATGTCAACTTTCCAAAAGAATTATTATGTATTTTTTAACTATTATATTTGAAAATTTAGTAATGAATGTAGTGCATTATGAAAAATGGTTACTTGTATTCAAGGCACTAGTAAAAATTTAACAAACTTTTTAAATAAATCTCAAAAAAATGTACCACACTCCACATAGATGTCCTTGTTTCAATAAAAAATAAATAAATAAATTTGGATATATACACTAAGAGAAACATGTTATAATATAGGTTTAGAATTTCTATTAGTATAAATTGAAAAATTAATGATAAATAAAATATTCAATTAAAACTACCAAAAAATCCATGCACTAGACATTGGAGTTGATGATTTAATTCTAAGAAATTGTCAAAAGATTTTATTTGTATTAAAAATTATGTGTTATTGTAAAATGTCACTCAATAAAAAATAATGGAAAATCAATAAAAGGTGATTAAAAAAATAAAAAATGATATAAATAATTCTTAAAATTTTAAAAAAATTATAAATTGAATCTACATGGAAAATTCCACTATTAGTTTAGATCATTCTTAAATTCTTAATTGTTTGATATAATTGACATAATTTGAAAAATTATTTGGCTCAATAGTGCTAATTTCTAGGACACACTATTGTGTTGTCACCTTCTTGTTTCCTTTCATTTGGTATCAAATCTTGATCAACATTGTTATTTGGTGTTAGTAAAAATAAATTTTTGTTCATATTAATCTTAGTTTGAGTTATAGATGTGCATAGGACAAATTTCGTTTATAGAAAAATGGTGAGTATGTCTCGAGGTGGAGATAAAAAAGTTTAATGGTATCAATTTTAAGCTATGGAAGCTTAAAATTGAGAACTTTTTGATAGATCAAGATCTATGAGATGTGGTTTTTAGAAGCAAATAGGTAGATTAATGCAACAAGATGTATGATATGTGTTTGCCAAAAAAGTGAGGAGCCTATTTGGTAGATTCAATGCCCATAAATGTTTTAGGAGAACCCACCATAGGAACCTTGTGGATGAAGCTAGAGAAAATCTATCAAGCCAAACTAATGGTGAATAATATTTTCCTATAGAAGAAGTCGTATTTATTAAATATGGGCAATGGTGATAGTAACTAAACACTTGAACATGTTTAACACTTTGATTATCTAGATGAATTCCATTGGTGTTGTGATGGATGATGAGGATTAGAGTATTAGATTACTTTGTTCCTTGTTAGATTCATGGGACAACTTGGTTGTGGCTATCATAAGTACCTCCACTAAGCTCATGCTTGAATAGGTGGTGGGTGATCTCCTCTTAGAGGAGATAAGATACGAAACACAAGACACCATCAAATATGCCTTGGTTGTTCATGGTATATCAGAGGAGAAAGGAAAGAAGAAGGAAAATAGGTAAGAGAAAGGAATATCTAATTTGATTGGGAGATCTAATGTGAAATATTAGAACCATGGTAAGAAAAGCCTCATCTGAAAGGACCACAAGGAGAAGAAGAAATAGAAGAAAAAACAAATGATGATATGGACTCCAAAAAATCTTGGGAAAAATTTAATGCATTTTTTGAAATCTTGGATACACATGCATGTGAGGATGCATGGATGATTGACTCTAGTGAATTTTTTCATATGACTCACCATAGGGCATGGTTATTAAGTATGAGAAGATTTATGGTGGAAAGGATACCTTGGTGATAATACATTCTTCAATATTGTTAAACACAAATAAGTTGAAATTAAATTTAGTGAGGGGAGGATCAAAGGCCTCTTAGGATTTTTACACATCCTAGGTTTGGCACAAAACTTGTCATTTGTGAGTAAGATGAATGATGTGGGTGTGTAGGTGGTCTTCGATAAAGAAGGGTGCAAGATGGTTTGTGGGGCTATGGTTCTTGTTAAGGGAGTTTATGTTCAAACCCTTTTCTACCTTAATGTGAGCATATATAGTGCAATAGTTCTATTATACTTATATAAAAGAAGAGATTTATAACATCTTCACCTTTTCTTTCTAAACCTATAACAAAGAGATCTATTTTTAGATCACCTAGATGGGTTATATGGGTTCCCAAGATTTCTCTTACAAACTACCTACTAAGAAGACTTCTTTTGGCATGAGAGATTAGGCCATATTAAGGAGAAATTAATTAGAGCCTTGAAAGAAAAAAATCTTGAAGAGGGGTGAACTAATTGTTCTTTGGGATTTAATTTCTATGAGCATTGTCTTGGGAAAGGTGTGTCAACCTTGCATCTCAATGTTCCATATTTATTATTTATTTGTGTATTTTTATTGTTTTGTCCTCACATGGGAAAGATGACATCTCACTATGAGGTGGCATTAATAACCATGTGTCTATTATCTTGAGATGTGTGTAATAAGTTATAAGAACATCTTATGTCATTATGATGTGTATGAACATTTTATGACATTGTAAGATGTGAAACTTACTTATGATGGATTCTATGATGCGTAAGAACATGTAAATGGGGTTACATTAGAATCTTGACCAACATTAAATGATAGTTTATGAAGCATGCCATAAATAATCTTTTAATGGAGAATGGAGACAAAATGGAGCACCTAAGTTGGGTGGTCAACTATGACAAGTAATGACAAACTATGACAAACAATAAGAGAATCTTCTAAACATAGCTAGAGACCCATCTTGGACTATGGTGTTGGAATTTGTACCATGATATTTTAGGTGCCATACCTCTTGCATGTTGGTACATAGTTTTCTAAAACCATTGGATATCATTCCTATTTGCTTGCTTCATCTATTTATTAGGTGCTTGGGGTGAAGCATGCTTAGTGTATTGTAGGGTATGATTATGCTATTTTAATTACTCTAAAACTTGATGTTGGTGATTCTTGTATAAGGGCATGTGCTTGAATTTGTATGTAACTATCTTATTACTATAATACAACTACTTTGTGCTTTGGAGTGTATTTTTTCCCTCCCCAAAATCTTTTCTCCATATATATCATTGTGTTATGGCTCTATGTTTTGTGTTAGCGTTCTTTCATGAAATGCTTTAGATCATATTTTCTATACATCTCTCATAGATTAGTGTAGGAAGTAGCTCTACATGTTAACTTACTTTTACATTGAATTTATGGAAAATAAAATTATGCTTAGTTTTATTCAAGCTCTTCTAGATGTGAAAGTGTTTTATAAATTTGATCAACAGTGATGTTTGTGGTCTAGTAGATGTACCTTCACTTGGGAAAATATTCGTATTATGTTTCTTTCATTGATGATTTCTCTAGGAAAACATGGATCTATTTTTTGAAGGATAAATTTGAGATTTTCAGTTGGTTCAAAGAGTTTATGGCTCTTGTGGATGACTAAAAAAATAGGAAGATCAAGCTATTGAGAACGAACAATGGTGGAGAGAGGTGCAGGAGCACCAAGATGTCGAGATTTTACTTGATTTTCAAGTAGGTTGTTTTGTTTAAATAAGGTCTTGGAGATCATTTACATGTTGTAATAAGGCTTAATTCCACACTTGTAACGGACTATGTCCAAATAGCTAGAATCTACTATTGTCATGTTCTAAGTCCTCAAGAGGACAGTCTTGTGGTAAAAAGGCAGTCATAGGAGTCATTTAAGTTTTAATGTTTGTAAGGGGAGTCATTTAAGTTTTAATGTTTGTAAGCCTTTAAAGGCATGTCATGGGTTTGGAAGTTTGTTAGAACCTTGCCATAAGTTAATCCAAGTGTTAATAAAAGCATTCTAAACCAAAACAGTTGGTGGAAGAAGTCAGTTTCTAAAACAGTCTTTAAAGCTGCAGTTAGAAATCAGGAAAAGCACGATGGTTTGGGCAGTTATCTGGGATCCCAAATGACTTGATGCATTGTATGAGGCTTATTTGAAGCCAAGAAGGTTTCCATTGTGGGAGACATTCAATAGATTTGAAAGAAATAACAAAAAGCCATTGTTTCCTGCCTATTTTCTGTATTTCCTGTGTTCTTGTGTTTTTTGAGCCCGTACCACTATACAGTACGGCTCTGTCATTAAAGGTTGAATGATTGGGAATGAAGCTTGAGGAGTTAACTATCCATTGAAGCAAGTTTGGGCTCTTGACACTGAGTGAAAAGCATCACATGACTGTATAACTTCATACTGTTCCTTGAAATTGTTGTTTCCATAAACTACTCGCTGTTTTCCTGAGAAATCTGTACATGTACAGAATTGGCATAGTTCATGTATGCATTGGATGGTTAGGGGACTGAAGCATCTTTGATTAGAATCTATTTTGAGGTTTTGATAGTAAGGTAGGAGGAAGAAATCATTAGTTTTCTCTTAACTGTCCAAAAACCTAGGTTAGGGTTTCTTTTGACAGTCTGATGGTATTCTCCTCATTCCATTGATCCTTTCTGTTACTGATCAATGGAATGGGTGGTAAGATAGTTGGTCCTTGGTCTGGTCAAGGACTTGGAGGTAGGAGAATGGGTTTGGTCTAAGTTTTCCATGTAGATGGCCCATCAAGAGTCAAGTATTGGAAAAAGAGAAGGACAACAGTCACCACAAGGAAGAAACTCGGTAAGTTTGGTTCAGTATTGTTTTGTCAATGAATGCATTAGATATGTATGCATGTGAGAGATTGGAAATTTGCATGAGTTTGAGTGTGTCTCAATAGAGATCTTCACAAAGAAGACATGGTGACTGTCTACACAATGGAGCAGTGAGATATTATGACTGTCTTTTGAAGACTTTGGTAAGACTGCTGTCCTGAAGATCCTACATAGTGAAGATGGTGAATGGAGTTAGATATCATATGATAGGTATCTTGAAGTCCCTCATTTATGTATGTCAAGAACAAGCTAGTGATTGTGTCAATCCTTCATTAAGAGAAGTTTGATCTTAGTGAGAAAATAGTGAAGCTTGAGAGCCTTTGCATGTGAAGTTTTGAACCATGCTACTGCTGTCTTAGATGCTCTGCATCATTTGTGGTATTAGAGCCACTAGTAGGTCCTTGAGGGAGTAAAGGATCTTGTGAAATAGTAAGAGTTTGTGAGAGGTGTAAGGATTCCTCCTAAGAATCAACTGGCTAGGGAGAATAATGAGTTGAGAGAAGCCTTAGAGGCTAGAGAAAGAGAGCTGAGGGAAAGAAGAGAACATGATGTTGCAAGGGAAAGAGAGTTGAGGCAAGTAAGAAGGGAAAATGAAATAATCTTAGCAAGATTGGAAGCATTGGAGAAGAATCCTAGAAAGAATGAACAAAATGAGTCTGAAGGAGATGAGGATGTTGATGAGAATCCTCCTGAGGATGAGTTGGATGCTGAAGAAAAGAAGTTTGTGAGATTGTTGAAGGCAGTCCAAGGAAGTGGAACAAAGGCAAACATAGAGCTACCTATCTATTAGGGGAAGATGGATAGTGAAGAGGTATTAGGGTGGATAGATGCCCTGGAAATTTTTTTTGAATATGAGGAGATGAATGATGAGAAGAAGATAAAATTTGTAAAGACAAAACTGAGAGGAACAACACTTACATGGTGGAGTAGTGTGCAGATAGAAAGAGTGGCTAGAGGTGCATCAAGAATCACTTCTTGGGGTAGGATGAAGGATATGATGAAGGATCAATTCCTTCCATCTGATTACTCCATTCAGACAAAAAGGATGAGGCAGAATCTGAAACAGAAGGACATGGATGTTATGTCTTATATTGAGCAATTTCATAAGCTTAGTATTAGAGGAGGATTGGAAGATGAAGAAGAAAAAGTGGCAAGGTACCTTAATGGGCTTAGGTATAACTTGCAAGATGAGATTGGTTTGGTAGTACCAAAATCACTTGGAGAGTGTTTTTAGTTGGCCATCAGGGCTGAAGAGAGAGTGAAGAGGAAGCAAGAAACACAGGGAGGTAGTGGAAGAGGATATAGAGGTAGGGGTAGACCTACTAATGAAGTTCAGAACAACAATGAGAAGGGTAAGGAGATGTCTACAGAATAGAGAGGTGGATATAGAGGTGGAGGTAGATTTGGATTAGGTAGAGGAGTGTTCATAGGCAGATGTTATCACTGTAATGAGGTGGGACACACATCTTTCAACTGTCCTAAGGATGGTGTTGACAAGACCAAGGATAGAAGAGTTCACTTGGCACAAGAGGATGAGAAGCAAGAAGAACCAGAAATGTCGTCAGCCTCTCCAATGATGGTTGGAGAAATGCTCATGGTAGAGAAAGGTAAAATGCAGCCACCACCACAAGTATCTATTTTCAGAACTAATTGTGTAAGCCATGGAAAGATATGCAAGTTGATTGTAGATTCAGATTCTCATGATAATCTAGTTTCTTGGGAAACGGTGCACAAGTTGGGATTGAAAACTTTTGATCATCCTAGTCCTTACAATGTCACTTGGGTGAGTCAAGAGCAGTAGGTAATGGTTACTAAGAAGGCATATGTTGATTTTACAATTGGTCCATATCAGGACTATGTTTTGTGTGATGTTATTCCAATGACATGTGGGCATATTATTTTGGGTAGGCCATGGCAGTATTTGAGGAGGACAATTCATGATGGTTATACTAATAACTATGTGGTGCATAAAGATGGTAAGAAGTTCAAACTAATTCCTTTACCTTGTGAAGAGAAGAAGGAACATGTTGCTATTTGTTTTGGAGAGAAACTACGGTTGAGTATGCAGGTTAAGGATGATGGGAAGCAATAGGAACAGATGCAATAGAAGAAGGTAAATGACAGTCCTAGAGAGCAGCAGGCTTGGGACTTGAGTTATGTCATGGTTGGAGACATTGATTGCCCTATAAAGAGGTAGAAGAAGGAAGGCAAACAACAGATAGTCTAGGAAGGAGTGAATCAGAACCTCCAGTTGAGAAGAACAGAAGCATTGCAGCAGCAAGGTCCTAGGCAAGGACATCAAAACAGGTTTTATGGTCCTAACATTGTTTACAGGAGCCATGCAGGATTGAAAAGGAAAAAGATTACTCTTGGTGAGTTCATGTTTCCTAGTCAGAGGAACATCCCAGCTAGATGGAAGAATGGTTGGAGTAGATCCCCTAACTCTTGGGGCAAGAGTTTTCATTATGCCGGGGAGTATGGTGCAGGAGCACCAAGATGCCAAGATTTTACTTGATTTTCAAGTAGGTTGTTTTGTTTAAATAAGGTCTTGGAGATCATTTACATGTTGTAATAAGGCTTAATGCCATACTTGTAATGGACTATGTCCAAATAGCTAGAATCTACTATTGTCATGTTCTAAGTCCTCAAGAGGATAGTCTTGTGGTAAAAAGGCAGTCATAGGAGTCATTTAAGTTTTAATGTTTGTAAGCCTTTAAAGGCATGTCATGGGTTAGGAAGTTTGTTAGAACCTTGCCAAAGGTTAATCCAAGTGTTAATAAAAGCATTCTAAACCAAAACAGTTGGTTGAAGAAGTCAATTTCTAAAACAGTCTTTAAAGCTATAGTTAGAAATCAGGAAACGCATGATGGTTTGGGCAGTTATCTGGGATCCCAAATGACTTGATGCATTGTATGAGGCTTATTTGAAGCCAAGAAGGTTTCCATTGTGGGAGACATTCAATAGATTTGAAAGAAATAACAAAAAGCCATTGTTTCCTGCCTATTTTTTGTATTTCTTGTGTTCTTATGTTTTTTGAGCCCGTACCACTATACAATACGGCTCTGTCATGAAAGGTTGAATGATTGGGAATGAAGCTTGAGGAGTTAACTGTCCATTAAAGCAAGTTTGTGCTCTTGACACTGAGTGAAAAGCATCACATGATTGTATAACTTCATACTGTTCCTTGAAATTGATGTTTCCATAAACTACTCGCTGTTTTCCTGAGAAATCCATACCTGTACAGAATTGGCATAGTTCATGTATGCATTGGATGGTTAGGGGACTGAAGTATCTTTGATTTGAATCTATTTTGAGGTTTTGACAGTAAGGCAGGAGGAAGAAATCATTAGTTTTCTCTTGACTGTCCAAAAACCTAGGTTAGGGTTTCTTTTGACAGTCTGATGGTATTCTCCTCATTCCATTGATCCTTTCTATTATTGATCAATGGAATGGGTGGTAAGAATAGTTGATCCTTAGTCTGGTAAAGGAATTGGAGGTAGGAGAATGGGTTTGGTCTAAGTTTTCCATGTAGATGGCCCATCAAGAGTCAAGTATTGGAAAAAGAGAAGGACAACAGTCACCACAAGGAAGAAACTTGGTAAGTTTGGTTCAGTATTGTTTTGTCAATGAATGCATTAGATATGTATGCATGTGAGAGATTGGCAAGTTGCATGAGTTTGAGTGTGTCTCAATAGAGATCTTCACAAAGAAGACATGGTGATTGTCTACACAATGTAGCAGTGAGATGTTATGACTGTCTTTTGAGGACTTTGGTAAGACTGCTGTCCTGAAGATCCTACATAGTGAAGATGGTGAATGGAGTTAGATATCATATGATAGGTATCTTGAAGTCCCTCATTTATGTATGTCAAGAACAAGGTAGTGATTGTGTCAAGCCTTCATTAAGAGAAGTCTGATCTCAGTGAAGCTTGAGAGCCTTTGCATGTGAAGTTTTGAACCATGCTACTGCTATCTTAGATGCTCTGCATCAGAGAGCATTGCTCAAACAAGTTCAATGGATTCTACAAGAACAATAGAATAGTGTGACATATGACAACTCCATACACCTCTCAACAAAATGGAGTTGTGAAGATAATGAATAGGAAATTGATGGAGATGGCTAGGGGTATGTTTAGTGGTGTTTCAACATTTTTGTGCCAAAGTAGTTAGCACTAAATTTTATTTGATGAACATTATCTCCTACATTAGATCTTGTTGATAAAACCCCACATGAAGTCTTAGATAGGCAAAACCCCTTAGTTTAGAATATCCATGTATTTTATTGTGATGCATATGTTCATGTGCCCTAGGAAATGAGGTCTAACTTGAAATTTAAACTTTTTAATTGTATCCTCATTAGCTATAGTGAAGGTGTGAAAGGATACAAGCTTTAGAATCTTAAAGCTAGAAAGACTATGCATAGTTAGAATGTGGTCTTTAGGGAAAGCAAGTCTAGTTTGGAACTATTCAACAACCAAAGGATGATGTAAAGTTACTTGTGTAGCTATAGGCAAAGACTAAAATTGTTTCACTAGAGGATGGGCTAGAGGTTTTTGATGTACTTGATGAGGAGGATAGTATTGAGATCTCTTTGAATTCAAAGGAGGAAGAACCTCCACCTCAACCTTTGAGGAGGTCCACTTGGTAGAGGAGGAAACCATAAAAGTATATTCCACCCAATTTTAGATGTATTTTTGCTTTTAGTAGTAACATTAACAAGACTAGAAATATGAAGGAAGAAATAAAAATGAATGGTAGTAAATTTTGGATAATGGACATGGATGAGAAGATGGTTACATTAAGAAAGAACAGTACATGGGGATCTAGTTTAGTTGCTTGAAGATTAGAAACTAATTTGATGTAAATGAGTTTTCAAGAATTTTAGTTCAAATGGTAGTGTTGAAAAGTATAAAGCACAGTTGGTTGTGAAAATTTATTCCTAGGCTGATGGAATTGATTTTGGTGAGATCTTTTCTCTTGTTGCTAAGTTGACATCCTTAGGTTATTATTATCTTGTGTTTTTGTATTTTAACTTGAGGTTGAGTATATAGATGTGAAGACAACTAAATCATGCATGATGACTTAGTGGAAGAGATCTATATGTCATAGTTAGAGCATGAAATTGAAAAGAGTATGAAAAAATTGGTTTTTCAATTGAAGAAATCTCTCTATGGTCTCAAATAGTCCCTTAGAATGTGGTACCAAAAGTTTGATTCATATGTTTTGGGTTTGGGATTTATTAGGTCTAAATTAGCTCATTGTGTTTATTACAAATAGAATGGTGGTAATTTATTCTTATCACTTTGTATGTTGATGATATTTTGTTATTTGGTAATGATAAGGGTATGATTAGGGACTTGAACTACCAAATTTCTTTACAACTTGGATTGAAAGACTTAGGAGCTATTATGTTTATCTTAGAGATTGAGATTAGATAGGATAGGGCTAATAAAAAACTTTGGTTAAGTTAGAGACATGTTGAATCTATTTTGTAATGTTTCAGTATGGCTGACAACAAACCAATGAGTATTCCTATTTATGTGGGAATAAAGCTTTGAGTTGAGTAGTACCCTTTGACATATAGAGATATGGAGGATCTAAGTTTTGTACCATATATTAGTACAATTGGGAACCTTGTTTATATTATGGTCTGCACCAAGGCTAGACATTGCCCAAGTAGTAGGCGTCTTGAGCTATTTCATGGCTAACACTATATGAGATCACTAGGTAGTAGTGAGAATGATCTTTAGATATTTGTGGGAGATGTCAATGTACTCCATATGTTATCAACTAGGTGACACCTTAAAGGACCTATAACACTTAGGGGGCATTTGGGGTTATGTGGATTTTAATTAGGTAAAGAATTTTGATAGTAGAAGGTCTACCCATGGCTATGCGTTTAGCCTATTTAGTGATGTAGTGAGTTGGATGAGTAAGTGATATATTGTGGATGATTTATCCATTATAGAGATAAAGTGCATGGTAGCTACTCATGCCTATAAGGAGGATATTTGTCTTCTAAGTTTATGTTCAATGTTAGGATAAGTCAAATAGTAGTCAGAGTTCATTGTGACAGTCAAAGTGCAATCAACTAAGAAATTAACCTAACCTTTCATGTGTGGATGAAGTAGATTTATGTTCATTATCATTTTATTCATGATAAAGTGGAGGATGGTAAGTTGTTTTTTGAGAAATTTGATATTTGGGACAATAAATTATAGATCAGATGGTCTAGTGAGTCTATGGGCCTCATGTGCTCTAATAGTTAGTTGACAGTCTTGGTTTTCCCTTGTGCTCTTGTAAGGTATATAACAAGTGAGATGTTGGGAAATGTGTCATAAATCTTGCATCCTAATGTTTAAGATTATTTAGTTATTGTTTAAAATTTATTATTACAACCCACATAGAAAAATGGGCATCCCACTTTGAGGGTCCATCCTTGGTGACATGTTAGATATCTCATGATGTGTGTAAGAGGTTATAATAGCATATTATGATATTGTAAAATGTAAGAGATTATTATGACAATCTATGATGTGTATAAGCCTGTAAGAAGGGAGTAACATTATTGACTTGACTTTTTGACCAACTTATGACATGCAAGAATGAAACATCATAATGTATCTTTGAATGGAGATGATGGAGCCAAAATGGAGTGCCCAACTTGGGGAGATGGCTATGATATGTTATGACAAGTTGATAGGTGTAAGAGAATCTACTAAAAACTATTTTTGACCTATCCTATACTATGGTGTTGGAATTTGAGCCATGATGGTTTAGCCACTATATCTCTCATGTGTTTTTGCATGGTTTGTGAAACCACCTGTGGCTTTCTCCACTTGGCTTCTTTATTTATTTGGAGCTTGAGATGGATGTTTCATAGATTTTATTGTAGTATTGTTATGTTACCAAAATACCTCTAGATAATTTATATGTTGGTATAATCTCCTATGAGGGCTTGGCCTAGGATTTATATTGTAATTGTATTAGTGTTTCTAATAATACAATTGATTTGAGTTTTGGAGGCTAGGTTTTTTCTTAAAATGGTTTTCCCAAGATAAATCATTGTGTTAGGTTGTGTGTTTGTTACTTCTAATTTTAAACAATATAATATTTCTTTCTGCACTTCTCTATTAGGATAATTGTCAAAGTTCCATCCTACTTCCTTTCAATATGGTGGCAAATATAGAAAATTTTCCTACATAGAAGCATTCCACTTAGGGACACTAAAATATTGTTGAAAAGATTGTGGATCATAAGATGAAGAAATGAAGAGATGTGCATCCTGATAAAATTGTGACCTTGTTCTTCTTGCATCTAAAGAATCACCAACCCAATCACCTGCTGACTCCAATGTCTAACAAGCACAAAAAGGCCTAGTAGCTAAAGAAATAGGAGAATCTAGAGGAGAATCATCACCCTCTGAATGATCAATAGGAGAGGAGGAATATGAATCCTCATCATCATTGTCACAATCTAAAGTGGAGGAAGAAGACTCCTCATCAAGATTAGGAGGATTAAGATCCTTAGAAGAACTATCATCATGTTGTAGTGTCTCCAAAATGATGGTAGATAGAGAAGTGGTAGGAGGAGAACTAGAAACATCCTCCTTGAAACATACACTCCTCTTAATGAATAGCTCATGTGTGGTGGGATGAAGAAGCTTGTAGCCTTTGACACCATATGGGTGTGAGCACTAGAAATGTAGTTTAACATCAAATGCTTCAAAACAATGAAATATAATGAAATAGCTACAAAGCTAAGCTATGCAATAGAGTAAGAGATAAAAACACTATGAATGTAAATACAACTATCTACAACCAATACAAAATATCTCTATTGTTTATAAAATCGTGATCCTTGTGATCCAAATGCTCTCAGATTCACATAATCGTGCTTCAATGATTGATTTCTTAAGTGCTTGATAATTCGAGAATCAAAATGATAGCATAAGGTTACGATGAGAAGTGATTTGAAATAGCTTAGAGGAGGTGCATGCTTATATACTTTTCCTTGAAAAGAATGGAGGGTTGAGATCAAAAGAATTTGAATTATGATCAATGATTGAGAATGAATGAGACAACAAGCCATGAGTTAATCAAGGAGTTATATCCAAAAATTAAGGGATTGCAAGGAGTTAGCTTCCAAAAATCAAGGATTTGTGAGGAGTTAACTTCCAAATATCAAAGATTTGACACATGTTAGCTTCAAAAAATCAAGGAATTGACATGTTAACTCAATGTCAATTTGAAAGGTGGAGATTAAGTTGTAGGATTTTTTGATAAAAGGTGGAAATTGAATGAGACAAAAGCCATAGATTTAGGAATTTAAATAATAATAATAATTATTTAGCATCCAAAATGTTAGAGGAATAAATAAGATTTTATTATTTATGTATACACATAAAAATGGCTTGAGTCGAATTAAATAAATATTTTAAATATTTATTTTATTCTTATTCCTCTATCAATAAATAAATACAGTAATTTATTTATTTGGTTCACATTTATCATATCCTTCTAATGATTAAATATTCTAAATTCCTCTAATGTCATATCTAATCAAATAATCCTAAATTATTTAATTATTTCCTCTAAGACAAAGTCTTATGTCTAAAATCCACATCACGTATCCTTGTCATTTCCACATCATTGGACACCTCATCATGTTGCTCCAATAATTAAATATTCTTAATATTTAATTAGTCATTTATCCTCTCAAACATGTGTCCTATATCTTCTCAACCATCAACCATCGTTAAAGACACTTGTCTTCTAAATCCTATATTCTAAATTCATCTAATGTCATATCTAATTAAATAATCCTAAATTATTTAATTATTTCTTCTAAGACAAAGTCTTATCTCTAAAATCCACATCACGTATCTTTGTCATTTCCACATCATTGGACACCTCATCATGTTGCTCCAATAATTAAATATTCTTAATATTTAATTAGTCATTTATCCTCTCAAACATGTGTCCTATATCTTCTCAACCATCAAACATGGTCAAAGACACTTGTCTTCTAAATCCTATATTCCCTTTCACATTCCAACAACTAAGGACTCCTTCCTCCTTTTTCTTCTCTTGGTCTTCCACCTTTGTCTCAATGGTCTTTGTGAGCATCATGACATGTGGCTTATGGTTCCACGTATTCCTCTACCTTGTAATCGTAGTAGGAACATCTTCCACTTTTATCTTCCTCATCCCAACCAATTTGATCTTGGCCATACATGTGACAAGACTTATTCCTCCACTGTGGATCTTTTGACACTTGGATTTGAGCCTCCTTGGCCTATAAAAGGAACCTCCTCACCTTTAGTTACACAATCACAAGAGCTATAGTGCTTTTATGCTGCAAAAATTCCATCAAGCAATCAAGCGTGCCCTTGGCCCCCCATTTGCATATTACTATCATAATCTTTGTAGTTGCATATCATTATTCTCATTATCAACATCATGGCTGTTATCATTAGCTTCATATCCTCATGATTAGCATAGTTTGCATTGTTTACATGGCATTTGAATCCACAATTCCATTCATCTCATTGTCATCTTGAAAAATAAAGAAGTACAATTCTGAGAGCAATATCATCATCAAAAAGATCATTAAGAAGCTAGGAGATAATGGAATGAAATGGATAAATCAGTTTGCAAGGTATAACTTATGTTTTTTGTATTTTTCTTAGTTTCATTGATGTATTGAATTTGAGTAGGAATTCTAGAGTAATTGTGGTATCTTATTAGGTTCTTACAGTAGTTTCAAATTATCAATCACAATCTATTTAAGAGGAAGTGTGGAGGAAATTAAATAAATTTGATTTATTTATTTAATTTAAGAAGATGTTAGTTAGTTAAATAATTTTTAAATTATTTAATCGTGAGGAAGGAATAGTGAGAATAATTAAATATAATTTATTTAATTATTAGGAAAGAGGGATACATAATTAAATTAAATTTAATTATTATTTTGGAAGAATAGTTAGATTAATTAAATAATTAATATTATTTAATTATTTTTGGCAGAAGGAGAAATAATTAAATTTAGAGGAATAATTAGCTTAATTAAATAATTGACAGTATTTACCTATTGTTAGAAGAAGGGGGAATAATTAGATTTAATTAAATAATTAATGTTATTTAATTATTTAATTAATAAGGGAAATTAGAAGAAAATATGCAAGTGTAGATCTATGTTAATTTTGGGTGTCTACATTTTTCCCCTCTTTGATATAATGTCATGCCCATGTGGCATTGTATCAAAGAACACTAAAGAAAAAGCCGACAACATGCCCCAATGATGCCCCCTCAGGAGGTTGGCATGGAGAATAATAGGCAAACTCTCGAAAAGAAGACACATTAATTTCAAGGAAAAGCATATAAAATGAAAATGGGATAAAATGAATATGCAATATGTTTATAGTTTCTATGATTGTATGTTATGATGTAATGTGATATTATTTGGATATGGACATGGAATATAGATATGGATGGTTTTGCACTCATTATATTTCCTTCATAGAATGGAATAGATCCATCTAGGATATTATTGGTTATACTTTCTTTTTCATCATACAGAAGTTACACTTATGC
Source organism: Cunninghamia lanceolata (assembly GCA_027924645.1). Classification (NCBI taxonomy): domain Eukaryota; kingdom Viridiplantae; phylum Streptophyta; class Pinopsida; order Cupressales; family Cupressaceae; genus Cunninghamia; species Cunninghamia lanceolata. The sequence continues at coordinate 1,861,654 of BSBN01001580.1, read as the reverse complement.
AGAGGCAGGGGCAGCACACAAAAGCAAGGATTCATTTACCACTTGACTGATCACATATTGTCTTGATTATTCTCTTATAATGCATTGCTTCAAGACTAGGGAAAGATGCCATTTCATGGTTTGAATGCATAAGCTACCCACCAAGCCTCTTAACCACCTTGGACCACACTAAAATGACCAGGGGATACTCACTAAACTCACAAAACAACTTAGTAACTTGTTGTTCCTACTGTCCCTTCACAACTAGGCCGACTTTGCTTGTAGTCCTTGTAATAGGGTTTTTGGGGCATAACTTGCAGAATCTAAGACAAACCCATGAAAAAATTAACTTTTTGAATACCCATTAAGCCCCTCCACAACATAGCTAACATCAGGGTGGGTTTCTTTGGACCAAAAGTCTAAAAAATGGACTGTACCTGCTGTTCCTAGGCCTAATTAGAATAACAAATGAAGTATTTTTGGCATAAGTTTCATAAAATGACTCAAACCCATGAAATAAAACCTGTTTTGAGTACCCATTATCCCCTTACATAACATATCTTTCATGTAAGTATGATTGTTTTGTAACATAAGGCCTTAAAAATGATTGATAATTCTAGTAATAGGCCTAATTAGGTCACTTTTACAAAGGAGGTTCCTCAAAATCACCAAATGTTTACCCAAACTCAATGGAAAGTCTTTAGTTATGTATTAAAACAGTAGAATCCACCATTTTTTTGATCAGGACCCTTACTTATCTTATCAAATTCAAACATGCAAACTAGAAACCCTCATTCCTCCTAAAAACAGGAAATTACAACAATAAGAACGTTTCAAAACACCAAGAAAACTCATTTGTTTGCTCCATAAGTGAAGAAATCATTTGAAGGACTTCAAAATATGTCATTCCACCATTTTGTGCCATTTTTCCATGGTCGTGGCACACAAAAGCATAAAATTTCTCTCTAGAACTGTCAAAACCTAGGTTATTGGACTATTTTTAGAAAAATAAGCATAAAATCCATAAAACATGATACCAGACCATAAACTCATATGAAAAAGAAAGTTAATCCAACACCCCATCCAACCATGTATGATGTAAGGTGCTACAGGGCTGTACCAGGCCGTACAAGTGCAAAGAACTGCAAAAATGTAGAAAAACTGTGAAAAACAGAGTTGTAACAACAAAAACGGTAATATTTATGTTATTTCCTTCATCTTCAAACCTCATCTCCTCTTCTACAACCTCCCTCTCCATCAAAAAAAAATGTTTTACAATATATATTCTTCACTCCAATCCTCCTCCATCAAGAAAAATAAAAAAGAAAGGCTAAAAATAGCCTCTCCACTAAGGCTACCAAAATAGAAAATACTAAACTTAAGCAAAAACTTAAAGACCCTAGTCCTATAATTACCCCCACTACAAAAGTGCCTCAAATAGGATTTATTACAATAATAAATGGTCTTTTAATACTTTATTTTATGCAAAACTCAACACTAAAGCCTAGATTTTAATAATTGTCCATTTTTGACAAATGGTGCTCCTGCACCATACACCCTAATTTTGAAGTTTTCCAAGTCTCTTGGAAAAAGTACTAGATCTTGTGCTCCTTTGTGTTCTTCATGGCTTTGACCTTCACTCTTGCTTATAATAGATTCACTGTGTACTTGACTCTGACTATCTTTGACATTCTTCCATTTAGCTTCCCTTGAAACATACTCTAACTGTGTACTATTTTGTGGGGTGCTACTCCACCTTATCATCAAACTCTGATGTCAAATCTCCCCTTACCTATGTATACAAGCTTTCTCCTACTACCATCACTTCCCTCTTCTCTTCTTGTTTAGACCATTGTCCAATGCTCATGCTATTTGCATATTTTTCACTGTCAACTATCCTTTCTCCTTTACCAGTCTCCTTAACATTTGTACCAATGCATTTGGTGGTCTCTGTTAGATCTATACCTACCTTTTCCACTGTCCAACTAGCATCCCAATCCACTATCCTTCTATCTTCATGATTCACTGTCCTCTCTTTCACTTCCCTACAAGTTTCAACATCACTAGGCTACCTTACCACATGACACATGACTGTCCCTATCAATATGCCTTCTTGTACTTCAAACTTGCTCTTTTCTGTACTAACCTGAGGTATCATGCCACATTCTTCCTCTTTCCATACAAAAACATTTTTCTTCATCTTTGTCTGTACATTGTGTTTTTCCTTCTCATTTTATGTCCCAATAGCATCAAACTGTGACTTGGCTGCAAATTTCACACTCTCACCTTCCTCATTGCTCACATATTCTCTTCTCCCTATCATGATGATCTCACCTTGCTCTCTTACCTCTTCAACCAATGGAGTTAGAATGAATGATCTCCCATACTTTTCAATGTTATATGTATTTTGTCTCCCACTATACATTGCTGACCTATCAAACTACCAAGGCCTTCCAAGCAAAACATGGCAACAACTCATAGGTAGAATATCACAAATGACTTTATCTCTATATTGACCAATTTGAAATTCAACATTAGCTTGTTCACTCACCAAAATGGTTTGATTTTCACTAACCCAAGACACTTGATAAGGTTTTGCTATAGGCACTCTTTGCAAGTTTAATTTGTCCACCATATCACTAGATACCATATTATCAGTGCACCCAGAATCAACTACTACTTTGCATACCTTATTTTTGCATCTGCAAGCTATCCTAAATAAGGCTCTTCTTTGAATTAGCTCTTTCTCCTTGGATGTCTTCAACAGTTGTCTTCTCACCATCAATGATTCACCCACCTTTGGTACAGCATGGACACTTTCTCTTTCATCTTCCTGCACAATTTGTACTCTCTTTTCACCTCTTCTTTCACCTCCACTTGTAGTAGTACCAACCTTGTCAGGGCACTTATAGGCTAGATGACCAAACTCACCATAGTGATAGCACTTTCTAGTAAACACATTTGAACCTCTTCCTTGATCTGCATATCTGCCCCTAAAACTTGTTCTTCCACCTCTCCATCCACCTCTTTATTTAGGTTCTTTCTCTTTACTCTTATCAGCTTCTTCAGGATCTTCTTTGGACTGTCTTGGTGTTAAAAATGTACCTCTGCCCCTAGAAGTACTGCCTCTTCCTCTTGTTTCCTTCTCTTGTCTCCTCTTGAGTTTTTATTCTACTCTTATTGCCATTTGAAAACATTGTTCCACTATTTTTGGTGCCAAAAAACTGATTTCATCTTGAATGTTATACCTTAGGCCATTGAGATATCTAGCCACTCTTTCTTCCTCATCCTCCTCATGCTTTGTCCTTATACTCAACCTGTAAAACTCCTCAGTGTATGCTTGCACATCTAAGTCCTTTTGCCTAAGATTTTGTAATCTTTTCAGTAATTAAACATTATAGTCACCAGGAAGGAATGTACCTTTTAGTTTTGCCTTCATTTTCTCCCAAGAAGTGATCTTGTTCTTCCCTTGTTTCTGTCTTTCCTCTTGCACAAAGTTCCACCACAGCAAAGCATGTCCTTTCAGTTTGGTTTTAGCCTTCCTCACCTTGTGATCTTCATCTATCTCTTCCCTTTCAAAGTAATTTTCGATGGCTCCTATCCAGTCTAAGAGCTCTTCACCATCTAGTTTGCCTTCATACATTGGCAAATCCATTTTGCTATGTCCATCACCTTTCACAGCTTTCAGGAACTTTACCATCCTCACATCCTCTAGATCCAACTCTTCTTCTTCTTCTTCAAACTCACTTTCACTCATGGTGCCTCCATCTTTAGAATTTAATGCAGTAATCTCCTTCTTTAAGGCTTCTAGCTCTCTAGCTTGCTAATCAATCTTTCTTGCAACTGAACTTCCTTTAGGAGGCATCTTGACTTCTAAAATTCCACTTTGCTCAAACTCCAACCTTCAATTCTCAAGAGACCTACTTCCTAGCTCTGATATCACTTGATGTAGAGGTAGGGGCAGCACACAAAAGCAAGGATTCATTTACCACTTGACTGATCACATATTATCTTGACTGTTCTCTTATAATGCATTGCTTCAAGACTAGGGAAAGATGCCATTTCATGGTTTGAATGCATAAGCTACCCACAAAACCTCCAAAACACCTTGGACCACACTAAAATGACCAAGGGATACTCACCAAACTCACAAAAAAACTTAGTAACTTGTTGTTCGTACTGTCCCTTCACAACTAGGCCGACTTTGCTTGTAGCCCTTGGAATAGGGTTTTTGGGGCATAAATTGTAGAATCTAAGACACACCCATGAAGAAATTACCTTTTTGAATACCCATTAAGCCCCTCCATAACATATCTAACATGCAAGGTAGGTTTCTTTGGACCAAAAGCCTAAAAAATGGACTGTACCTACTGTTCCTAGGCCTAATTAGAACAACAAATGAAGTATTTTTCGCATAACTTTCATAAAATGACTCAAACCCATGAACTAAAACCTATTTTGAGTATCCATTATCCCCTTACATAACATATATTTCATGCAAGTATGATTGTTTTGTAACATAAGGCCTTAAAAATGACTGGTAATTTTGGTAATAGGCTTAATTAGGTCACTTTTATAAAGGAGGTGCCTCAAAATCACTAAATTTTTAACCAAACTCAATGGAAATTCTTTAGTTATGTATTAAAATAGAAGAATCCACCATTTGTTTGATCAGGACCCTCACTTATCTCATCAAATTCAAACTTACAAACTAGAAACCCTCATTCCTCCTAAAAAATAAGAAATTACAGCAATACGAACGTTTCAAAACACCAAGAAAACTCATTTGTTTGGTCCATAAGTGAAGAAATCATTTGAAGGACTTAAAAATCTATCATTCCACCATTTTGTGCCATTTTCCCATGGTCGTGGCACTCAAAAACATAAAATTTCTCTCTAGGATTGTCAAAACCTAGGTTATTGGACTATTTTTAGAAAAATGAGCATAAAATCCACAAAACATGATACCAGACCATAAAATCATATGAAAAAGAAAGGTAATCCAATACCCCATCTAACCATGTGTGGTGCAAGGTGATATAGGTCCATACCAGGCCGTACAAGTGCAAAGAACAACAAAAAATACAAAAAAATTGTGAAAAATAGAGTTGTAACAACAAAAATGGTAATATTTATGTTATTTCTTTCATCTTCAGACCTCATCTCCACTTCTATGACCTCCATCTCCATCAAAAAAACATGTTTTACAATATATATTCTTCACTCCACTCCTCCTCCATCAAGAAAACTCAAAAAGAAAGGCTAAAAATAGCCTCTCCACTAAGGCTACCAAAATAGAAAATACTAAACTTAAGCAAAAACTTAAAGGCCCTAGTCCTATAATTACCCCCACTACAATAATGCCTCAAATAGGATTTATTACAATAATAAATGGTCTTTTAAGACCTTATTTTATGTAAAACTCAACACTAAAGCCTAGATTTTAATAATTGTCCATTTTTGACAAATGGTGCTCCTGCACCATACACACACACACGCATACATGCATACATGTACTCGTGTCTCCATTCCTCACTCTCCTTAATTTACATCATGGTGTAGAGTTCTTCAAGCTTCCTCAGAATGTGATAGAAAGCAATGAAAGATTAAAGACATAAAACAAAATAAGATAAAGAGATAATATCATCTAAAGTATAAGGTAAGATAAAAGATACAAATGACAAAATGATAAAAGATAAAACACTAAAAGACACAAGATATGAGATAAGATAAAGGATATAAAATGGGAAAAATGATAATAGATAATGATAAATGATAAAGATTCATAATAATGACAAAAGAAGATAATCATGATAAAATAGACGGATAAAAGAAAAAAAAGGTAAAAAAGACAAATGACAATAAAATGATTTGATGCACACAGATAACATTCCTCAACCACATTTTGACCACCAAACACACATGTCATAGAAAAAGAGATACAAATTTATATACACCGACCAAGACACCCCTATGCTAAACTACCCATAAGGGACAAAAGATACATACAACATACCAAAAAGAAAGAAAACACAAATAGCCCCCAAAAGTCACCAAATAAAATAAGTTAAAACATCACAATGTCCTTTGCCAATTTATTAAGCTCAAGATTTTAGAAAAAGATGATAGCCTGATATAGGATAGATATATCCTATCAAGGCATCATGATTTTGATATTAGATTTTGATTTTGAAAGATTTGGCTTTTTAGACAAAGTTAGGAGATTAACTTAATTTACAAGGATCTTTTAAGGTCAAGGCTTCTTGCTTATTAGTTTGTTAGCTTTTTAGATTTGTTTTGAGGATCCATATACGTAACCATATACTCAGACATGCTCCTAATAATGTAATTTAAAAGATACAACAATACAATCAACAGATGGAGGAAACATAGATGCCAAAGGTACAAGACACAAGTAGGAATATCAACATCAACCGTTCATGTTCTAGAGGATTAAGCATAGAATTTCTTAAGGTGCATGACATTGATGGGTTCATCTAAAGATTCCCCTTCGGGAGTTTCCAATTGATATGCCCCTAATCCATAAGCTTCTATAACCACAAAAGGTCCAAGCCAATTAGGGTCAAAATTTCCTTTCTTTGCTCTTTCTTGCTGATTCTTTTGATTTTCCTTAAGTACCAAGTCACCAAGCTCAAATCTTCTAACTATGATTTTCTTGTTATAACTTCTTCATAACCGATTCTAATAAGCTTGCAAATGATTCAAAGCATGCAAACACTTCTCTTCTAGGACCTCAAGCTCATGCAATCTAGATACCTGATATTCTTCTTCATCAATCATGTGTTTTAATGACACTCTCAAAGATGGGAGCTCAACCTCAATGGGTAAAATGGCTTTGGTTCCATAAACAAGCGAATAAGGAGTGGTTCTAGTAGGGGTACAAATGCTAGTTTGGTAGGCCCATAAAGCTAGATTAAGTTGCAAGTGCCAATCACAACCAGCATCATTGATTGTTTTCTTGAGGATCTTTAGGATAGTTTTATTTGAAGCCTCAGCTTGACCATTACCTTGAGGATAGTAAAGAGTGGAAAACCAATGTTGGATATGGAATGTGTGGTAAAGTTCATGGACATCTTGATTATTGAAGGGCCTACCATTATCGATAATAATGGCAGATGGGTTACCGTATCGACAAATAAGATAATTAAGGATAAATTTAGAGATTTGTTTACCGGTAATATTGGCTAAGGGAATGGCTTCTACCCATTTTGTGAAATATTTGGTGACAGTTATGATAAAGGTATAGCCATTGGAGGAAGGAGGGTGAATTTTTCCCACAAGGTCAAGCCCCCAATGAGAAAAAGGCCAAGGAGTAGTGATAGGTTGTAACTCTTGAGTGGGTGCATGTATTAAATCCCCATGTTGCTGACACTATTTGCATCTCTTGATAAATTCTTGAGTGTCTTGTTCCAAAGTTGGCCAATAGTATCCTATTCTCAACAACTTAGCTAGGGATGACCCACTAGAATGTGCCCCACAAATTCCCTCATGCACTTCTTGTAAAGCGGTTTTGGATTCTTCAAGATTTAAACATCTAAGGAGAATACCTTCTAGGATTCGTTTATATAAGGTATCACCAAGGATGGTAAAGTGAGTGGATTGACATATAAAGTTTCTCTTTTCAGAGCTAGAGAGATTGAGTGGGAGAGTATTATTATGGAGGTAAGTGTAGACATCTTGGTACCAAGGGAAATTAGGACCAACAAGGATGCACACCATTTTTGATTCTGACATCTCATAGGCTGGTATGAAAAGTTGCTTAACTAGAATCTCATAGTGTTGATTACCCTGAGGCATGTCCAAAAGGGATCCAATAGTGGCCATTGCATCCACGGTCCTATTGTTTAACCTTTCTATTTGTTTAAATGAGATCCTTTTGAAATGCTCCCTTAACATGTCTACCATTTTCTTATAGTGCCATAACTTTTCATCTTTTGTGTGATATTCTTCATCACTTGTCTAATGACCAATTGAGAGTCCCCTAGAACTTGAAGTTCCTTGATATTCCATGAAATAGTTATTTTTAGACTTAATATTATGCTTCATATTCAACTATGTTGTTTGTGCATGGGAAAGCTAAGCGATACGAATTAGGTATGCAATCTCCTTGAGGGATAACAAAAGGAATTCCTACCCCCAATCCATGATTGGTATAGGACCCATCAAAATATAATGTCCACAAAGAGGAGGATTCCATGGAAAAGATTGATTCATCAGGAAACTTAGATACTAAGGGGTAATCCACTTTTAATGGAAAATCAACCACTAATCTACTATAACCTAACCCTTGATGGCCTTCCTATCCACATACTCGATATCAAATTCACTTAGCATCATGACCCACTGAGCCATTCTTCCTATTAGGGCTGCCTTAGACAAAACATACTTGAGAGGATCCACTTTTGATATGAGTTTAGTTTGTTGGTTTAGCATGTAGTGCTAGAGTTTTTAAGAAGCAAAAACAACTGCTAAGCAAGCTCTCTCTACGAAGGTGTAATTTTATTCATAGCCCACCAAAGTTCTGCTGACATAATATATAGCTCTTTCCTTTCCATGATGATCATGTTGAGAAAGGAGCACCCCTAGAGCTATTGAGGTGGTAGAGATATACAATAACAAGCATCTACCTTGGATAGGTGGCATTAAAACCAAAGGTGACATAAGATACTCCTTTAATTGTTGGAAAGCTTGTTGAAATTTATCATCCCATTGGAAGGCCACATTTATATGCAACAAATGAGTAAAAGGATGACATTTATCTACTAATTGAGCTATGAACCATCTTATAGACTAAAATTTACCTTATAAGCTCCTTAATTGTTTCATGTCTATAATGGCCTTGACTTTAGCAGGATCTACCTCAATTCCCCTTCATGATACAATGTATCTAAGAAACTTTCTTGATGTGACCCCAAAGACATATTTCTTAGGATTCAATCTGACTTGATATGCTTCTAATCTATCAAAAATTTGTTCTAGGAGCATTAAATGGCCTTCCCTTGCTATCGACTTTTCCAAAAGGTCATCAACATAGTCCTCCATATTGGTATGAAAAAGATCATGAAAAATGGTGCTCATTGCTCTTTGATATGTGGCCCCTACATTTTTAAGGCCAAAGAGCATAACATTTCAACAATAAGTTCCCCATGGACATGTGAAGGCGGTCTTATGTTTATCTTCAACAACTATTTTGATTTGATTATAACCAGAAAAACCATCCATTAAAGATAGCATTTCATGGCTAGCTATTAGGTTCACAATGATATCTATACTAGGAAGGGGAAATCATCCTTTAGACATGCCTTATTTAAATATCTAAAATCTGTACAAAATTTGATACCCCCATCAGGCTTGGTGGTCAGAACCAAGTTGGAGACCCACTCAGGATAATAAATGGTCCTAATGAATCCCACATCCAATAGTTTTTGAAGTTCTACATTAACCAAGAGAGCTATTTGGGGATTCATCTTATGGAGATTTTCTTTGACTGGTTTAGCATTAGGCATAATTGTTAAATGATGCACTACTTAGGTGGGATCAAGACCTTGCATATCAAAATAGGACCATGCAAAATTGATCTTCCTTCCTTCAAATAAAGCTATAAATTCTTGCTTTTCTTGAGGGGTTAAAGATGCTGCAAAGAAAGTAAACTTGGGATCCTCTTGGGTACATAGATTAACTGCTTGAGCTTCTTCCACTAAAATAGGAGATCTTTCTATATATTGAGCCATATTTGGAATTCCTATATTCTCTTCCTCCTTGTCATAGGATTCTGTATTATAGATTGTACTTTTAGGATCTTCCCCAAAATAAGCCTTTGCATCTAATTCTATGGCAAAACCTACTTTGTGATTACCTCAGGAAATACCATCCCCAAGACCCATAAATTCTACAATGGCTTCATCATTTTGAAAAAGGTCCAAAGAGGGTGGTCCTTGTTGGTCCCAATCAATATGTTGAGGATAAATGAGGTCAATACAATTAGCTTGAGAAGTGGATGCAATGGAAGTTATGGTGCAAATGGACATGTCTTGGAAAATGTTTTTTAGACGAAAGGAAAAGTCTTCTTGAATGTCTACATTATGGTTTTTATACAAAGGGGAAGGTTCACCAACTTCATCAAGAGTGTACGTGGATTTTAGGGGCACATTCCTAGGATACCTATACCCTAATTGACAAGGTGTCATTGTACCTCATCATTTAATCATTTTTAAGATGTCAAAATCTAGGGGTTGTGTCCTCGACTGTCTTCAATTAGGGATTCTACAGTTACCAGTTTTCCTAGCTAATCTTAATAACTTCTACCAATTTGAAGAAATTAATTTGTCTACTTACTGAATGAATTTAAGGAATGCTAAAACTAGAATTAAACATGAAGTTACTTAAAGCAATCTTAAAAATAGTAACATGCATCTATCTATCAAAATCAGTAAATACTTTTCACAGCAAAATTTGAAGTAACAAAACAGTGGTACTAGCCTTCTACCTTGGTGGTGAGAGTGGGCCCTTGCTCCATACCCTTGGGGCTGAAGGCTACATTAGGGAATCAACACAAAAGAAGAAGATCACAAATAAATCTGGTCCAATTCCATTCACTTTGCATTCTTGAAAAATATTGATATCAGAGAAAAACTGAGATTACCGAGAATCAGAATAATCCAATCATTGTATATTTTTTCTGTTGTTTCCATCAGTCTATATAAAATGAGTGATGACATATCACTTATCTTATCTACAAGTTCTTCTATGAGATGACATCCATCTCTTTATTACACTAGCTGTCTAACTATGGAAAAATAGTCATGAAATAAAAGTAGACTGAGTGGAATAGAAGTACACTCAAAATTCTAAGTTTGAGTCTTAATACATTTGGGCAGTGAGGCCCTTAAAATATGGATATTGAATCAGTTCTATCCGTAACTCATGCAAAAACTTTAAAAAGATAAAAACTCCAGCAGTTAACTAAAGATGACCCTTCACTACTCAGGTGATGATTTGAGTGAAATGAGGGGTATTACGATCACTGTTGAGAGTACCTGATCGACTGCTTATGCTGGAAATATGCCCTGCTCTTAGGAGGCACTGATGATATCTGTCCCTATCTGCAGCTCCGGAGATATGTCTGTAGCTCCAGAGATACCATTGTGACCTTTTTGTTCAGTTTCAGAGATGCTCCAGACTCCCACCCAGGTCCGGAGAGGCTTTTCTCTTTACTTCAAAACTTCTGGTGTCATGGTACTCTGGTATTGTCTCTAGAGATCATTGAAGACTACCTCCAGAGATGCATAAAATTGCCATTTCGAGCATCTACACTTGTTGATTCAAAAAGAGAGAAGTTTTCTGCATTTTTCCATCAATTCCATGCACATTAGTCCCTCAATCTTAAATTATGATCTTAAGTAATTTATCTCAATTAATCATTATCTAAAACGATCTTGCTAGCTTATTCAGGTGTAGACATTAAGAAAGATGGGATCAGGAAGGAGAAAAAGAGAGGTAAAAAGATGTATTTCATGGGTGCAACTTGGTACTCATCATCCCCCCATACCTAAGGTTTGGCAGGTCCTCCTGCTTCTCACAATCTAGATTTATTCTGGTGAAGTAGCTTGTCAGTCAAGCTATAATCTTGTGCATAGGTAGACCAAGTTGTGTGGTTGGTATTACCATTGCCTCTATATTGATCAACCTACTTCAACCAGTCCTACAATTTCTCTTCCTCCATCTGTTCAGCCCAGACAGGGAGTGGCTTAGTTATGGGAGGGGGCCTGAACCGTCCACCTATCCATTCCTACTTATGCTTATCCATCATTTTGGATATTAACTTTTCTTTTCTCATAAATAATCTTAAGTTTACAGGGGTGACCACCTCTCTCATTTTCTGCTCCAAGGTCAAAACATTCCATCTTTTCTTTGCTATGGCAAGTACGGGGTTTATTGAACTGTTCATGAAAAGACCAAAATTGATGGAGCACTCTTGCAAACTTTTTAGGTATAATGACAAAATTTTGTTCTTACTCTTAGGGTGATATATATAGGACCTGAATTGGGTCTTAAAAGCATTTGGATTGGGACATTCCTTCTTGATGAAGAGATCTGTTTCTATATCTTTCTTGAGATGATCTTCCATTCGTTCATTCTAGATCTGATGATTTCTCATTAGGGACATAAATGCTTTAAGCTAGCATTCCCCCACAAAATGATTAAGAATGAAGGTTATATCATTAACACAAAAACCATGCAGGTATAATTCACATAGGAAATTCTTGTCCTCATCATTACTCCTTGTATAACCTGTCATGAATCCTTCTACTATCTCTGTATCCTCAATTAGTTCAGACAGGACTAAAGAGAATTTCCTTTGCAGGACTCTTTCCTGTAAGAACATAGTATAGTTGGCACTTGGAGGCCTACATGATAGAATTTTTGAAGAAAGGGAGGCCATTTCAATGATTTTTCCTTCCAGAGTTTCTATTCTTTTTGTTTTGGCAGTGACTGTCCTTTGCAATTGCAGCATAGGCTTGGAAGCCTCATATTCTCTACATTTCTTTTCCCAATGGAACAGGGCCTTAGGAATGTCAATGGGGATTGGACCCACATATGCATTTATTTGTATTTGCTACTCATTGGTTGCCCTTAGGCTAGCCAACTCTTGAATATATTCCTCATGATCATCTAGTTTGTTGTTGGCCCAAGTCAACTGTCTATCTTGGCTATGCATTTTCTCAATTAATGTTGCCATTATGATGAGGCCATTGTCTCTAGCCATGGTGAGCTCAGAAACACACTGTACTGCCTCTTTCTCTTTTTCTTCCAATAGTTTGATTGCTTCAGTTTTCTAGGCTTCCAATTCTGCTTCTTTCTCCTGGATGATCTGGCTTTTGCTCTTGATCTCTGTTCGTAGATTTTCAATGACTTGTTTTTACTCCATTTCTACCTCCATTCTGACCTTCTTGATGCCAGTAATAATCTGAGTCTTCCCCCAGAGTAGTCTCTTTAGGTTGTCAATTTCTTCTAACATTTGTTGTTCTTTTGACATTTCAACATCCTCTTGCTTAGAGGGGTGAGGGAAGGTTTCTGCTTCTACTTCTATTTGCTGAACATCAGGGTTTTCCATGGCCATCTGTCCTGCACTGTCAACTGTACTCATTTGCCCTGTTTCATCTTTTTCTATAGACTGCCTATCCTGAGGGTCCTCTTGGGGTTCCTCTGCTTTTACTGGCACTGATGAAGGCCCAACCTTATCCTCATATGTTCTAAAATCTAGGAGTACCTCAGCTAGGAGAGCAATATCTTCATTAGCCTATGAGAGCTATCTTTTCCTTTTGCTTCTCCATAGCAGAGGTGGGGTAGGTGCCTCCAGAGCAAGTCTCTCGTCCTCAGAATATGAGGAAATAGTAAGAGTTTGTCTGTGTTCTGTCTCTGGAGCATGTGATGGTTCTAAAATTGGACTTGACCCCAGATGGACAAATGGCACTAGGGAAACTTCTCTTTGTTTTCTCTTCCTGACTAGAGGGATCTCATCTGAATCATGAGATGTTTCTTTAGCCCAGGTTTTCTCTATTTTCTATCCTGACCTCTCCCCTGTTAATTCTTGAGGGAAAGATTCCTTAGAGTCATCTTTCTCTGAATTGATTGAGTCATGTATGGGGTTTGTTTAGGAGCAAACTTTGTAATTTCTTTTCCTTTCTTCTTTTTATCAGGAACAGGGGCTACAGATGAAGTTGCCTTCTATGAGGACTTCTTTCCTCTTTGAACAGCTATGGAGGAGGTTGAAGGCTCAGTTTCTTCTTCTTGGTGAGTAGGGGAACCCTCACCTCCTGGTTGTGCCATCTCTAGTTCTCTGTCCTAGGAATTTTGTTCAAGAAAGTTTTGCCATAATTCTTCCCCATTGGCTTGAGACAGGAAGTGGTGTTTAACTACTAGAAAAATGAGGCCATGATGTTTCATGGGACCCTTATTTTGCTGATATTTTTCTGTAGTTGCCCTGATGGCAGAATACAGGAAATTGGGAATGTTTATGATAAAATCAGGGTGTCCATTCCCATATCTTAGAAAAATTAGCATTTTCATTATTGGTCCTAAAACTAAAGAAAATTGATCATCACAAGTGAAGTATTTCATCAGCCAGGTGGCAACAGATTGCCAAGGGTTTGGAAGTGTGGACCTAAGAATTCCTTTTACTTCATTTTTATTTGAATGCAGTTATATTGTAGGTTCACCTTGAACAGAGAAATTCTTAATTAAATCAGTGTATAAGGTTTTCAGGTGATAAAACCTCTCACCTTGTTTAGGCAGCCTAGAAATGTGACTGATAGTGGCTGAGGAGAGATTGATTCGGACTCCTCTGAAAGCTGTCTAATTGTCCCTTAGATTTCTGAGGAATTCATCCACGACATGTTCTTGAAACGCTTCAAATTTTTCTAGAAAGTCTAACCATCCTGCAGTTCTTAGAATGTTTGCTGCAGCTTCATCTTGTAACAGACCCACAACACTCTCTGGTTTAGACTTCTTCTTTACCCCCATTGCCAAATTGGTTCCACCTTCTGTGCATAATTCCTCACTTTTCTATCTACAGTTTGTCCCTTCTTCTTAACTCTGTAGGCTCTGGAGGGCTGTTTAATTTACTCTGTTCTTCAAGGTATTTTGGAAGTTCGAATGAGGATTGTTATGTCTCCTAGCTTAGGGTTATGGAAGATTTACAGATTAGTTAGAGTACCTAGGCAGTCATAAATGCAACAGAGTGATAGGACACTCTGGAGGCAAGGTGACAGTATAACACAGATGGTGGCATGTGTGAATTTAGAAAATAAAATGATGGCAGGAGGACATGTCATAGTGGCAGCACCCAAAAACAGAAAGACAAGACAATTTCTATTTAATGCTTAATTTAAGATAGAATTACCTGGATCATTTTTAATGATGAAGAGTGATGTACACGACAAAGATGCTATGGCATTTATGAGACTACATGCCACATGTCATATGAGCAACCTTTGGGGGCTTGAGATGATGCCCACTACTCTGTTGGTATGTGACCTGCAATCATTTCGCTGAGTGGTTCGAGAATCCACGTTCCTTGGGTGACGTCAGTGCCATCTTTGTGGATACCCCTGCAATTGAAATACATGTTACTTTTGTGTTATTTCTATCATAAAGCAGAGTCATGATGACCTCATCATGTGATGTGTCCACTTAATTGCCTGGAGAGGTGGGTCCCCTCCCCTATTATTGAAATTGACTCTATTGATGGAGCGCCAGAGGTGCTCCTAGTTTGGGAAGTGCCGGAGGTGCTCCTAGTTTAGGAAGCACCGGAGGTACGTTTGACTAACTCTTGGCACCTGGTTATCTCCGCAGCTCCATTGTTTTCAACTATCCTGAAGAAGGGAACCACCATTTGCTAGTTTTCAACTCCCTTGGTCGAGAAAGTCAACCATTTACTAGTTTTCCATCTTTCTCTGTTTCTTTTTTCTTTTTTTTTAGAAGGCCGCCATTTGCTGGTTTTCAACCTTCCTTTTTTTTAATCCAACACTGTCACAGAGGAGGTATCCCCTGTATCGAAACACAAATCATTAAGAAACTCTTCTTTAGTAGATGGTCTTTTATAGAGTTTGATTCAGTGACCATTTACTAGGAATGTCTCTGTGCTTCCATCAATAGGTTCCAATAATACTATTCCATTTTCAAAAACTTCCTTTATTTGATAAGGACCCATCCAATGAGTTTGTAATTTCCCTTTGAACTCTTTGAATTTAGAATCATAAAGAAGAAATGTCCTCCTTTTGATGTGTTGGTCATGTCATTGCTTCCTCTGATACTGATCTAGTTCTATTTGCTAAATGGACTCTGTCCGAATTTCATCCAACTCATTGAGCTGAAGAATTATATTCTATTGAGTTATAGACAATGGTAGACCAATATCCAATATAGTTTTAAGTGTTTGAAGTTCAAATTCTATAGACAAAATAGGCTTTTGCCCATAAACCAATTCATATGGTGAGAACTTTGTTGTGGACTTCCAAGTGGTATTGTAAGTCCAAACTGCTTCAGGTAATCTGTTAGCCCAATCTTTTCTGTTCATTGCTACTATCCTTGTCAGAATATTTTGAAGTTCCCTATTAGTGACTTCTACCTGCCCATTCGCTTGAGGATGGTAAGGTGAAGATTTTATGTGCTTGACTTGATATGAATATGTGAATGCTTTGATTACTTATGAAGTAAACTGAGGTCCTCTGTCTGAAACTATTCATCTTGGGGCTCCAAACCTTAAGAAAATCTTATTATAAAGGAAATCAACAACTTTTTCTTCTCTTACAAATTGTAATGCTTGAACCTCAGCCCATTTAGTAACATAGTCTATGCATACTAGAATGTACTCCTTGCTTGATGATGGTGGGGAAATTGGTCTCACAAAGTCTAAACCCCACTGCTCAAATGGTTCCATCATGACTTGAGGATGTAGTAGCATCTCCTGGGTAAAGGTTGGTTGTCCCATCCTTTGGCACTGGTCACAGTGCTGCACATACTTCTTTGTATCTTTATGAAGAGAGGGCTAGTAGTAACTAGCTCCGATGATCTTGTAGATTGTCCAGTGGAAGGAGTAATGGCCGCCAGATGGTTCATCAGGACATGCTCTCAACACATCAAAAATCTCATCATCTTTTAAACACCTACATAGAATGAAATCAGGACCACATTTAAATAGTAAACCATTCAACCATTTATAAGATAAACTTTCTTTAACTAAACATTTTTTTTGTTTTGAGGTAAAATGAGATGGATACAAGCCTGTAGCTAAAAGATTAGCTATGTCAGCAAAACAAGGTGTAGTAGAGGATATAGCAAAAAGATGTTCATCTGGGAACTTGTCCTCCACTAGTTGGGTTTCTCCTCCTGTATGCAATCTTGACAAAAAATCAGCAACCAAATTAAAATTTCCTAGATTATCAACTATGGTAATATCAAATTCCTATAATAGCAATAACCACCTGGTGATCCTTGCACCCACTACTAGTTTATTCATTAGGTACTTGATGGCTGCATGATCAGTGTGTACAAATATTTTATATCCAGTGATATAATGCCTAAATTTATTTATAGCATAGATGACTGCCAAGAATTCTTTTTCAGTTGTGGTGTAATTTCTTTCTGCAGAGGTAAGGTTTTTGTTGATGTAATAAATGGCATGCATACTTTCTCCTTCCTTGTTTTGTCCTAAAACGGCCCCAATGGACTCATTTGAAGCATCAGTCTGTATGTGAAATGGTAAAGTCCAATTAGGTCCTCTCAAAATTGGTGTGACAGTAAGCTTCTCTTTCAAGGTTTCAAATGCTGATTAACATTCTTCTGTCCATAGAAATTTTGTGTCTTTGTTAAGTAGGGTAAATAGGGGGGCAGCTATTCTGCTAAAATTTTCTATGAATCTCCTATAGTAGCCTGCATGACCCAAAAAACTTCTAACATCTATCTGATTTTTGGGTGAAGGCAACCGTGTGATCACTTCTATCTTCTTTTGATCCACTTTAATCCCCTTTGCTGAAATGTGTTGTCCTAAAACAATTCCTTCCTCCACCATCATAAAGCACTTTTCATGGCTAAGGGATAATTGATTTTTCTCACATCATTTCAGTACTTTCTCAAGGTTTGTGAGAGCTTCTTCAAAATTATCCCCATACACAGTAAAGTCATCCATATAGACCTCCATGCATTCATTAGCTAGTTCAGCAAAAATGGCTAAAACAAGTCTCTGAAATAGATGGGGCATTGTATGGTCCAAAGGGAAGAATTTTGTAAGCAAAAGTTCCCCAAGAGCAGGTGAAGATGGTTTTGTCCTGGTCTTCAGGTGCTACTTGAATTTGATTATACCCACTAAATCCATCTAGAAAAGAAAAATACTTTCTCCTAGCAAGGTTGTCCAGTACTTGGTCAATGAATGGTAAGGGAAAGTAGTCCTTTTTTGTGGCCTTGTTAGTTCTCTATAATCAATACACACCCTTTGTTTCCCATTCTTTTTAGGCACTATGACAAGGGGTGAGACCCATTAACTATCTGAGATTGGATATATAAACCCTGCTTGAAGTAATTTTTCTATTTCAGTTTTGACAATGTCCTTTAAAGCAGGATTCAATCTTCTCTGGGGTTGTCTGACAGGTTTAATATCCTCAGTGTATATATGATGGGTACATATCTCAGGAGGTATGCCTTTCATATCTTGGTATTCCCAAGCAAAAGCTGTTGAATGGGAAATCAGAAGTTGGATAAATTTTTTTTCTTGATTTGCTATCAATTGAGTATTGATATTAAGTGTTTTCCCTAGTAAAATAATGATCTGTTTTGTGATTTGATCCATAGATGTAGTTAATTCATACATTGGAGTCATGGTATTAAGAGGACAAGAATGTGGAAGCAACATGTGGAAAGTGGCTAAGTCTATAAAAGGTTTCCCCACAAGGAATGATGTTGGCGAGGGTACAATGAGAAGAAATAAGAAGTTCTCTCCTAGAATCTTGGGTGAGCTCCATCACATCCTTATTGATTAGGATGTGAGTAATGTCTTCTGTTGTATCATAGTATATTTCTTCTTCTAACTCTCCCATATGTTCCTTGATGGTTACCATAGCTACTGAAGCACTGTTGTCATTGTTCTCTGGTTCATCCACCCATACTCTTCCTATATAATGTATTGATGGTTTAACTGGAGGATACAAAGATATTTTCTTCAAATCTATCCCATTAGAAATGATCATATCTCCAGTTCAATAATCAATAGATGCTGCTGTTGAAGCCAACCATGATCTTCCTAAAATTAGTGGATAAGCATTTGTTTGGTTTCTAGGTTCTAATATCAGGAAGTCCACTGGAAATTCCCATGAATCTATCACAACTTGTACATCAGTAATTACTCCTTTTGGAACAGCTACTGACTGGTCAACAAGTTGAAGAATTGTAGTTGTGGATTGGATACCTGATAGAGCTAATTTGTTCATTGTGTGAACTGTCATCACATTAATTGCTGATCCCAAATCAACCAGAACATTTGAAATTTCTACCCCTGAGATGAAAATAGTTATGATAGGATTTCCAAGGTCTCCATATTTTGGGAGGAGAATTTCTCCTATTAATAGATCTACTACTTTTCCTTCCACTTGTATTGTGGAAGGAAAGTTTTTCTTCCTACCTTGCATTTTGATACAATATTGTTTAATGAACTAATTTAGTTCTGGTACATCTCTGATTGCTTGGAGAAGAGGAATTTCGATGTTTAGTTGCTTGATTTCTTGTAAAAGTTCTAATTCCAGGTTGGTTTGAACTTGTTTTTTTAAGATCTTTTTTTGGGGAACATACTGTTTAAGCCGTTCTAGGTATGGTGCTAGTTTTTCCATCTCCAGAGCATCTCTAGAGCTGTTGTCAAAATTGTGTTTAGGAACATTCTCCAGAGTCGGTCTTTTAGGAGTAACTCTAGAGTTTTCCAAGGATGATTCTTTTAGCACTTTTTCGTTAGTAATCTCTTCTGGGAGTTGAGTGGACAAATTTTTAGGTTCCTCATCATTGGTTACTTCAACTATAGTTGGAGGAGATGGTCTTGGGAATGCTTTCCTAGAACACAGCTAGAGATTATTTGAATATATAGCATTAATTCTAGCCAGATTTTCTTGCTCTACCATGTAAATAGCTGTTCCATGTTTATTACGTGGGTTTGGTATAGGCTGAGCTGGTAAAGGTGGTTGGCTAACTGGTTCATTTTGTGATTGACCTTGTGTGTTGGAGGGTCCAGTTAGTAAAGCTTGTTGTTGAGGTTGGAAATGTCTAGGTTGTCCCTGGTATTGTTGATTATATCTCTGTTGAGAACCCCATTGAGGTTGCATGTTTTGTGATCCAAACTGTGGTGGCCACTGTTGATTTCCCCAAGGCTGATTTTGCCAATTTTGGTTTTGCCAATGTTGACTTGGCCAATCCTATTGTGCCCAAGGAGGATTATTTTGAGGCCCATGCCAAGTTGGATTCCACTGATTATTTCCCCAATTAGAAGGACCCCTATAAGAAGGCTGGTTTGGATACTGATTATAAGGGAAATTCCCATCTTGTTTTTGTCCCACATAGTTCAATTCCTCTTCTATTACAACATCCTTCTTACTCAACCTTTTCAAGGCTGGAAGTTGACTACATTGACTGGTAGGATGTTCCCTATCACAGATCTGGCAAATCTCTGATTTGTCCAAAGGACATTCTCTCAATAGATGCTTGTTTCTACACCTAGGACAATAGATGGAGAGTGGTCTAGTTGTTCTATTTTGATCAGCTGTTCTAGTTTTTTCTTGAATCCCATCCAATGTGGTATTTAATTGGACCAAAATGTCTATTTTTAGATTTGTAATATCTTCCATTAACTGTCCTATTTCATTCTTCCCTTTAAATTTTTTGGATGACCTCACTCCATCTTGGGTTCTAGAATAGTTCCTACAGAGTTCTTGTATAGCAGGTATATCCATTTTGTTAATATTTCCTTTTCCCATTAGATCCAGTGCCTATTTCAATTCTTTATCAAATCCTTTTACAAACAGGGTTCTAGCCAAGGAGTGATCTACTAGGTTGCCATACCTTCTCAAGGTGAAATTAAACCTATCCACATAGTCCTCTAAGGTCTCTTCCTCCCCCTGCCTAATTTTAAACAATTCTCCATTTTTATTACTGGATCTATAGTAATCTTGATACTTTCCCAAAAATTCTGTTTCCATCTGATACCAATAATGGATAGAATTCTAGGGTAAACCCATAAACCATCTCATCGTAGAATCTTTCAGGGTTGAAGGGAACAGTTTGAGTTTTTGGTTATCTGATCCATAATCATAAGTTTGGCAGACTACTTTGAATTCAAACAAAAATTGATCTAGATCCTCAGAAGAAAGTCCTCTAAAATTTGGCAAGTGTGCTGGTGTGATATTCTTCATAGGAGCATTGTCTCCAGCAGCCAAAACAATAGGATATGAGAAGGTTCTTGGAGCCTGATTTTCCTCTTCTTCATGATTATCATTGTCCATGTTTAGTACTGGTTCTTCTCCCTGAGGTTCTAGGAAATTAGGTTCTATCAAAGGATCTGCCTAAAACTTTTGTTGTAATTCTTGGATATAATCGGCAAGTGGAAGATTTGGAGGATCTAAGGGATTATTGATTCTAGGTGCAACTTCCAAAGTAGGTTCTAGGTTTCTCTCTTCAACAAGATCTTGTGCCACCCTACTGTTTTCCCCTATGGCTTGTTGATGGGGTGTCTATTTTATATATCTTCCTTTTGAATCTCTATCTCTAACCATACAGATCTATCCTAAAAACTGTTTTAGCTAAGTTTCCCTAATTAACACAATATATCCCTCGCAACGGCACCAAAAATGACAAGGTGTCATTGTACCTCATCATTTAATTATTTTTCAGATGTCAAAATCCAGGGGCTGTGTCCTCGGCTGTCTGCAATTAGGGATTCTATAGTTACCAGTTTTCCTAGCTAATCTTAATAACTTCTACCAATTTGATGAAATTAATCTATCTACTTACTGAATGAATTTAAGGAATGCTAAAAATAGAATTAAACATGAAGTTACTTAAAGCAATCTTAAAAATAGTAACATACATCTATCTATCAAAATCAGTAAATACTTTTCATAGCAAAATCTGAAGTAACAAAATAGTGGTACTAGCCTTCTGCCTTGGAGGTGAGAGTGGGCCCTTGCTCCACACCCTTGGGGCTGAAGGCTACCGTAGGGAATCAACACAAAAGAAGAAGATCACAACTAAATCTGGTCCAATTCCATTCACTTTGCATTCATGAAAAATATTGATATCAGAGAAAAACTGAGATTACCGAGAGTCAGAATAATCCAATCATTGTATATTTTTTCTATTGATTCTATTAGTCTATATAAAATGAGTGATGACATATCACTTATCTTATCTACTAGTTCTTCTATGAGATGACATCCATCTCTTTATTACACTAGCTATCTAACTATGGAAAAATAATCATGCAATAAAAGTAGACTGAGTGGAATAGAAGTCCACTCAAAATTTTAAGTTTGAGTCTTAATACATTTGGGCAGCGAGGGCCTAAAAATATGGATATTGAATTAGTTCTATCCATAACTCATGCAAAAACTTTAAAAAGATAAAAACTCCAGCAGTTAACTAAAGATGACCCTTCACCACTCAGGTGATGATTTGAGTGAAATGAGGAGTATTACAATCACTGCTAAGAGTGCCTGATCGACCGCTTATGCTGGAAATATGACCTGCTCTTAGGGGGCACCGGAGATATCTGTCCCTATCTACAGCTCCAGAGATATGTCTATAGCTCCGGAGATACCATTGTGACCTTTTTGTTCAGCTTCAGAGATGCTCCAGACTCCCGCCTAGCTTTGGAGAGGCTTTTCTCTTTACTTCAAAACTTATGGTGTCATGGTACTCTGGTATTGTCTCCAGAGATCATTGAAGACTACCTTTGGAGATGCACAAAATTGTCATTCTGAGCATCTACACCTGTTGATTCAAAAAGAGAAGTTTTCTGCATTTTTCCATCAATTCCATGTAGATTAGTCCCTCAATCAGAAATCATGATCTTAAGTAATTTATCTCAATTAATCATTATCTAGAATGATCTTGCTAGCTTATTTGGGTGTAGACATTAAGAAAGATGGGATTAGGAAGGAGAAAAAGAGAGGTAAAAATATGTATTTCATGGGTGCAACTTGGCACTCATCACTAACCCTTCATGATTACCTTTAAGAACTAGAGATATAGGCTCAATGATACCTTGAATTTAACGTCCAAGACCACCTTCTCCTTTTTAACCCATGTTCTTTATGATATGGAGACCTTTTGGATAGTTCTCAAGGTTCACTTTAGGAGTTTGGATTTCTTCTTTTTCTTTATAGAGCCATGATGATACATCATCTCAAATGTTTTATTGCTCCAGCTTACCCCAATGGTGAAACTTGGGGAACCATTTCTTGGCAATGACCTTAAATAGACCCTCCTTAGGTTTACCATAAGACTTAGGCATGAGATGGAGTTGACCTACACAAAAGGAATGTTGCATTTTATATTCTCCACAACCATTTTCATGGATGTGGACCTTGATCTCGGGTGGTGATGGATTCAAAGTGGAAGGAGTGGATGATGATGAGGCTAATGTGGATGGGTCCACATAAGATGGTGATGGAGAGGCTTCATGGTTAATAGGGATATGATGAGTCGCTTGGTATTTTTTAGCTAAATTTTGACAATATTGAAAGGGTTGAGGATCTCCATAGATGGTAATTACATTGCTATCATGGGGGAATTTTATGCATTAGTGGAAAGTGGATGAGATGACTTGCATGGCATGGATCCATGGGCAACCAAGAAGAATGTTATAGGGTAGATCAAGGTCCAAAACTTGACACACAATTGTTATTAATGTAGGGCCCACTTGAATAGGCAATTCAACAATTCCTTTTGACTCTCTCAGCATCATCATAAGCCTTAATGGTTATTTTCTTTAAGGGATATATCACTCCATTAGAGTACCCCAACGTTTTGACCAAACTTAGAGTACAAATGTTTAAACCAGCTCCCCCTTCAATCATGACTCTTTTGACTTTATGCTTATGAATAAGAACCTCTATTTACAAAGCCTCGGTATGTTTGTGGCTAAAAGGTGGAAGTTCTTCTTTAGAAAACACAAGGTGATGTGTAGAGGCAATATTACCAACCATGGCTTGAAACTCATTAGCATCTATGTTGGAAGACACACTTTACTCTTGGATAATTTTATCAAGGATTACACAATAGGTTGGGGATATTTTTATAAGTTCAAAGATAGAGATTTGAGCTGGGGTTTTGTTCAAATGATCTTCAAGGTTATAATTGGATGAAGGTGTAGATGAAGTATAAGGTCCCTAAATAGTGACCTTACTTCTCCAGGTGGTTACATTACAATCAATTGCTGGATTTTTTTATGGTTAATGTAGAGACATGGTTGTTTGCTTGTCTTAAATGGGCTATTGCATAATTAAAGCCTACGTCAGTGTAGTTGGCATCTCTAGAAGAATTACCTTGGTTAGGGGTATGTCCTTTTCCATGGTTAGGCATAGAATCGTTAAAAAATTTTAAATCCACATTAATGGTATGAGAGTTATTTTCAACTGTTACATCACCATGATCGATGAGGTCCTGGATTAGGTGTTTGAGCCTAATACAACTAGAAGTTTTGTGACCCTTGGTCGTATGAAAGTTACAAAATTCCTTATCATTGTACCAAGGCCGTTTTACTTGGGGTTCAATATTTCGTGGTTCAGGTAAATCAATTAATTTAGATTTGACCAATTTTTGCAAGGCTACCTCAATAGGTTCCCCTAGGGATGTGAGCTTCCTTTTCAAAGGAAAGAGTGATTTGTGAGAATGTTTGGTACCTTGAGGGTTGGTTGACAATGATGTATTTGATGAAGATGAGGCCATTTGGATAACCCTTGAATTAATCTCTCCATCATGTACAACATTCCTATTTTTAATCCACAATTTAGATTGATCATTATTATTATTGTTAGAGGATTTTCCTTTATCTTCCTTATATATCTTTACAAGACCTTTTGCTATCGATGCTCTTTCAATGGTCATACCCTTCTCTATGAGTTCAAAAAATGTATTAGGACTGAACATGGAAGCTCATTTCTTGATTTAGGTTTTTGGTAAAGATGTTGACAAATTATTTTTTAGGGATTGACCAGGGAATTTTATTGCCAAATTCCTCCACCTTTGTAATATCCCTAATGGATATTGGTTGAACTCTGAAGCAATTTCTGTATCTATCACTGATTCTAAAAAAAATTGGATTCTTTTCAATGAAGTTCTATGACTGATTACAACAACATACACTTCTGCACAAGTCTAATGACTGATATAGAAAATGGCAGAATGAATAGATAGAATAGAAGAGAATAGACTATTCAAATTAAAGATTTGAATAGATGATGTTGACAGTCTTCAAATATGAATTCAGATTCAATAATGGCAGAGACCCACTGTAACATTCTAGATTTGTACTCTCAATTACATAAGACAATTGTGATAGACCAGAATGTATAAATAATGATTACATACTCTGATGGAAGCTACCTTTGAGTTAGCTCGATTAGCTTGTTCAAAAAACAATGATTCTTCTTAAAGGTATCTATTCTTATTTCTTATTACTCACCATCTGAGTATTCAATGCATAGACACCACGATGCATCTTTGACTCAGCGATTTCACTGTTTGACTCCACCGCTTGAGATATGGTGTTCAGCACACAAAATGAAGCTACTTTAGATCTTCCATCTAAGTCTATGATATCTGAATGGTATTAACAGCTCCGTCGATTGCTTCAGACAATGCCTGATATTTTTCTCAAGGACAATAGATTTGCAAACATTCAAATTAAAGATTTGAATGTATTTCATTTGAAGAGACAATAATACTTGCATCAGATCACTTGACTGTGTGCATTTCAATCTGATCGCTCCTTGCAAAACCAACTGATATGGAATGATACTCAAGTTACCTATAACCTCCCAATAAATGAACTCTATAGACTTGACTTTAGCGAATAGATATCATCATACGACACCCAAACATGAAGTCTATAGAATCAATCCTAGGAAGATGTCTTCAACTATGATCATCACATCAATGTATAACCTCTTCAATTGAATCTCACGACTCTACAATTCCATTTGCTACCTTTTTAACATATATATTTAATCTGACTTTCCTGAGACTCACAATTCTCCTAAGTCCCTATGTTGGCAATAGCTAACTCCTCTTTATGGCTTTTATAGCTTCCACTGAATTACCAATCTTGGTGTGATCCCAATCATACTTCTAAAACTCACAAAATATAAAACTTATCATGCCATGATTCCTTCAAAATCCACAATTTGCAGTTTTAGATTGCAATGACGACTCCTCTATATGAAGCGTACTAGTTTTTCTCACGATTTCTAAGACTTTAACATTCATGCGTTCCTAATTGCTTTGCCGTGTCTTGTCACAAAACCCACGATTTAGATAAAATATTACTCAAACTCAAATGTTTCCCTCTAAACAAGTATCATTAATCTTTAAGGCATGCGAATATCAGTCTGGGACCCATGGACCACTTTTTCTCCTACAAATCTATTATATGGTTGTCTTCTTAAAATGCAACAGAAACATATATAATCTAAAATCTGAATATAAACTTCAAACACTAA
The DNA here is from genome assembly GCA_027924645.1 of Cunninghamia lanceolata. Taxonomy (NCBI): domain Eukaryota; kingdom Viridiplantae; phylum Streptophyta; class Pinopsida; order Cupressales; family Cupressaceae; genus Cunninghamia; species Cunninghamia lanceolata. The sequence goes on along the minus strand of BSBN01001580.1, from coordinate 1,835,402 downwards.
ACATATACATCGATTCATAATAAACAAATTTATATTGATTTATCAATCAATAAATTTGTAATAAAACCCTTTGCCTTTTATTATCAAATCTTCAATGAAGCTTACAAATGTCTTTGACCAAATAATGAACTCAAACCATAGAAAACCCTGAACAACACTTTGAAGCATAAATGTGAAATCAGAAATGATTTCACCTCAACAATTCACCAAGGGAACGTCTCCTCAGCTCAACAAATGCAAGGGAACATCACCTTGTCAATCAACTAAATACAATTTGTCAAAAGACAAACACAAAACCAAGCATTTGAAAACATACATGCTCAACAATGACTCTCAATAGCCCTTTTAAAACTTTCATCAATTAGGATAGGCCCTAATTTTATTAAATGAAATTTTTTATGTACACAATCACACCTTACAATATTAAATGCTTGTTTTTGTGTACACATAACACTTTTTAATAAAGTGATTTAATACTGACTTAAGTAACTTAAATAAAATATTAATTTTATAAAGCAAATAAAAATACTTTATAAAATTAATTTACAATTATAATATTTTAAGTTACTTAAAAAAATGGGGACATGACAGCCCTCCCTTCCTGACATTGCTTGTCCCCAAGCAATGGGAAGAAAAACTGAACTCAATCAATCCCTGGATCCCAAATCTAGTGAGGCTCCTTAAGCATGCTCAATCACATCTCTTCAAGGCTGCTGACGAAGAAGATCCTGGGACCGCTTCCGCTATCACACAATGTAGCAAACACAAATGTATCCAAGCTGTCATGAATCAGATCAGTAGTATGCAAACTAAAAATGTCATTCAAAATGACATACAAAGTATCATATTCAATGCATGAAGATAGGGAATTATCATGAAACCAATTGCCAACAAGAAAATATGGATTCCCATCATAATAAACTCTTTCATATGCTATTGTTCCAAAACTGAAATCACCTACTTCAATGTTCAACAATGAAGAAAAATCATCAACCCATGAAAAGTAGATTATCACATCATCCACATACTTCAATAAACAAACATCATCACAATCATGAATAGGCTGATTTAGTTCACCACATGGAACTAATGTATCAAACAAAACTAAATATTCTTCATTCCCATTGTCATATTCATGCATATCATAATTGGCTGCCCCAAAATCATCAATTTGAGTTGGTTGTAAAGGGATATGACGGTTGTCCTCAAACAAATCAGGGATTATATCATGTCATACCATAGTATTTTCTTCATCAAATGCTGATTCAATGTGTGTCTCTTCTTGCACATAACCCATGTCTTCTTCTTCATGTGAATCACATACTTCATAGTTGATCTTTGTAACAAATATTATGTCCTCTCCTTTCATGTATGATTGAACATCAATAATATGCCCTTCATAACAAACTAAAATTTCTAGTTTGCTCTCAAATGTATCAACATTTTCCTTATCAACAATGTTAGTCTCTTCATGAAGAACCATACCTTTACCCAACATAGCTGATTTGTCTTCAACTACCATGTGCTTTTCTTCAATATGTGGCTGAAGTTTACTTGAATCCTCATACTCTTTAGGGCTGCATAATGACTGGTTTTCTTCCACTCTTTCAAGGTTGCTGCACGTAATCCTCATGTCCTCTTCTTCAACCTTATCTTCATGTAGTGAGATTGTGACTACATCTTGTATAGTGTCATCAGCATGTCTCTCAAAGTCCTCATGAATTTTTCTGACAATCCCATGTGGCTAAGATGAAATTGTGTTAACTTTTCTTCTAGAGCTGCTAGCTGGTTTTTGGTAGTCCTCTTCATCACTATCAAATGATTCTTCATCATACCATGAACTCTTGAACTTCATGTAGTCTTTGAAGCTAATTCTATTTTGCACATACTTAAGAAGAGCATCATTTGTTTATCAAGGCTGTCAAGTCTTCTTCTATAGACTTGTCCACTGTAGGTGTATATGATCTTCTTGTATTCCTGGCTTCAACTCTTCCTTAAAAAAACCTAAATAGGATGGCAGGACAGAGGCTCTGATACCACTGTAATATCCCTAATGGATATTGGTTGAACTCTGATGCAATTTCTGTATCTATCACTGATTCTCTAAAAAAAACTCTAATTCTTTTCAATGAAGTTCTATGACTGATTACAACAACATACACTTCTGCACAAGTCTAATGACTGATATAGACAATGGCAAAATGAATAGATAGAATAGAAGAGAATAGACTATTCAAATTAAAGATTTGAATAGATGATATTGATAGTCTTCAAATATGAATTCAGATTCAATAATGGTAGAGATGCACTGTAACATTCTAGATTTGTACTCTCAATTACACAAGACAATTGTGATAAACCAGAATGTATAAATAATGATTAAATAATCTGATGGAAGCTACCTTTGAGTTAGTCTGATTAGCTTGTTTAATAAACAATGATTCTTCTTAAAGGTATCTATACTTATTTCTTATTACTCACCATCTAAGTATTCAATACATACCATAGACACCATGATGCATCTTTGACTCAGCGATTTCACTATTTGACTCCGCCGCTTGAGATATGGTGTTCATCACACAAAATGAAGCTACTTTAGATCTTCCATCTAAGTCTATGATATCTGAATGGTATTAACAGCTCCATCAATTGCTTCAGACAATGCCTGATATTCTTCTCATGGATAATAGATTTGCAAACATTCAAATTAAAGTTTTGAATGTATTTCGTTTGAAGAGACAATAATACTTGCATCATATCACTTGACTGTGTGCATTTCAATCTGATCGCTCCTTGCAAAACCAACTGATATGGAATGATGCTCAAGTTACCTATAACCTCCCGATAAATGAACTCTATAGACTTGACTTCAGCGAATAGATATCATCATATGACACCGAAACATGAACTCTATAGAATCAATCCTGTGAAGATGTCTTCAACTACAATCATCACATCAATGTATAACCTCTTCAATGAAATCTCACGACTCTACAATTCCATTTGCTTCCTTTTCAACATATATATTTAATCTGACTTTCCTAAGACTCATGATTCTCCTAAGTCCCTACGTTGGCAATAGCTAACTCCTCTTTATGGCTTTTATAGCTTCTGCTGAATTACCAATCTTGGTATGATCCCAATCATACTTCTAAAACTCACAAAATATAAAACTTATCATGCCATGATTCCTTCAAAATCCATGATCTGTAGTTTCAGATTGTAATGACGACTCCTCCATATGAAGCGTACTAGTTTTTCTCACGATTTCTCAGACTTTAGCATTCATGTGCTCCTAATTACTTTGCCTTGTCTTGTCACAAAACCCACGATTTAGATAAAATATTACTCAAACTCAAATGTTTCCCTCTAAACAAATATCATTAATCTTTAAGGCATGCGAATATTAGTCTGGGACCCACAGACCACTTTGTCTCCTACAAATCTATCAGATGGTTGTCTCCTTAAAATGCAATAGAAACATATATAATCTAAAATCTGAATATAAACTTCAAACACCAAACATATACATCGATTCATAATAAACAAATTTATATTGATTTATCAATCAATAAATTTGTAATAAAACCCTCTGCCTTTTATTATCAAATCTTCAATGAACCTTATAAATGTCTTTGACCAAATAATGAACTCAAACCACATAAAACCCTGAACAACACTTTGAAGCACAAATGTGAAAACTGAAATGATTTCAGCTCAACAATTCACCAAGGGAACATCTCCCTGGCTTAGCAAATGCAAGGGAATATCACCTTGTCAATCAGCTGAATACAATTTGTCAAAAGACACAAACACAAAACCAAGCATCTGAAAACATACATGCTCAACAATGACTCAACAACCCTTTTAAAACTTTCATCAATTAGGAAAGGCCCTAATTTTATTAAATGAAAGTTTTTATGTACACAATCACACATTACAATATTAAATGCTTTTACACACTAACTTTTAAATGCTTGTTTTTGTGTACACATAACACTTTTTAATAAAGTATTTTAATACCAACTTAAGTAACTTGAATAAAATATTAATTTTATAAAGCAAATAAAAATACTTTATAAAATTAATTTACAATTATAATATTTTAAGTTACTTAAAAAATGGGGACATGACAACCTTTGTAAAAATGAAGAAAAAGATTCACCATTCTTTTTCTTGGTATTGTACAATTAGTCATTGATATTTCATGTTAAATGTTATAGGAGAAATGTTGGATAAATTTCTCAGGCAATTCTTGAAAACTCTTGATCCCTTGAGGCAAGTGAGAAAACCACTCTATTGCTTGGCCACCTAGACTTCCAAGGATTAGGTGCATGAGATAAGTGTCATTATAGGATACTTCCATGCAAGCTAAATAGAACTCTCTCACATGTTCTCTAGGATCACCTTTACCCTTATATTTATCAAATTTGGGGATTTCAAAGTTCTTAGGGAAAGGAGTCATATTAAGGGTTCTATAAAATGAGTAGGGACAAATGTCCTCTAAAGTATAACTCATCTTGGTACTTCCCATTTGAAAGTCCAACATATGTTTTTGCAACTCTTGAAGTTGTTGCTTCATTATCATTACTTAATCAATTTGGGGGTTGAGATTAGAATTAGAATTTTGATTTAAAGGGTTATTATGAGACATTACATTTTTATTTTAAGGGTTGTTATTAAACATCAAATTTTGATTTAAAGGGTTATTATTAGACATGAAATTTTGTTTTAAAGGGTTATTACTAGACATTAAATTTGGCCCTTGGGGAATAAAGGATGAGGTTCAAACTTGGGTTTGAGGGATATTGGTGGAGGTATTGAAAAAAGGATTTTGGGCACCATAGTGTGCTGAAATCAAAGGAAAGGTAGTTTGAATCATGTTTGAGATAGGAACATGAAATATTTGAGTCATGGACAAGCTGTGAATGGTGGGTGAGTTTGCAGTAAACATGGAATTTGAAGGTTAGGGTATAGGCATGGATAAGTTGGGAATGGTAGGTGAACTTGGGATAAATCTGGAATTTGAAAGTTGAGGTATAGGCATGGATTCCATTCTTGGGATACCTCTAGAAAGAGTAGGGGTTAAGAGGTCCATCGTGGTGTATATTTGACTAATGATGGGATCCCCATCCCAAGAGGTCTTAATTCTTCTTGATAGGGAATTATAGCCCCTAGTTTTAGCAACATTTCCATATAGTAATTAGGGTGTCTACCCATCAATATTTAAATGAGTTTAGAGCTCCTTGGATCAGCTACAAAATCTTTGTTTCCTTATGTTGGTTAAAAGATTTGTCACCTAACTCTATATACTCACACCTGGACAAGTGCCAAATGTAACCAACAATTGAGCCCAATATATTGGTATTCTACACAGTCTCTCTACTTATTTAACAACATATAGCTACCTTCGATAGATATTCTAAGGAATATAAACTTGAGGTTTCTTTTAACCATAAAGCAAGATAAAGGCAGAGCTTTTAACTAGAAAGCTATAAAGGCAAATCTACAACTCTAACTCTAACTCTAGAAGTTCACAGACTTCCAAATGCATAACATATACTGAAGGTATCATACATACACACATGAATTCACCACCTTAAATGAAATATCAACAGATATATTATTTGAAGCAGTGAGCAAGATTTAATAACATCCCACCACCAAAACACATGAATAGCATTAACATCAGCAGAAACACATCCAACTTAAGAAGAACATGAATTCAAATAATCATAACACAAAGTCCATGATCATCCAAATCTCCACTGTATTAACTATATTACATATATCATAGTAACAAAATTATCTATCACCCTTTTTAGAAAAAAAGTTTTGCAAAAAGATCCATAATTTGACCAACCATCTAGAATATATAGCTAGGCCAAACCATAACTATCTTGAAAACCATAACGGCTTCTTGAAACAACTGATTAAAAGATTGTTTAAACAATAATTATAATAGAGGGCCCTCCAGAGCCAATAGTTTTAGAGCAAGCATGAAATAAATTAAAAGTATGAAATTAAAAATCAATTCAGAATTTGCAAGTCTCAATTGCCATCATCCACATCATCCATCTCTTCATCTTCCCTTGCCTGTCCGCCTCCTCCAGTGACACTTTACGGTGCTTGGGGTACCTGTGCTCACAATCTGGTTTTGTATGCCATGTACTTGTTGATAACAGGTGTTAACGCCATGCTAGGTGGAGATCTAGTCATGCTGATACGACACTTCCTTTTCATGATAGCCCCGTTAGAGTCAGTCACATTACAATATACTTCATTGATGCCACCTCTGCAAGTGCTAATGTAGGCTGCCAATTTAAAAAGTCTCCCCAACAACTCCCCTATAATTGCATTGAAATTTACTATCTCCTCCATCACTATCTTTTTCAAATTCTATTTGATCACCTTAACATCCAACAATTTTTCATCATCAGATCCGTTAGCCTCTACCTCTAAAGCAGCAAAATCTCTTTTAATCCTCATTATCTCTTTGTAATAAACTGCCACTGCCTTTCCCATCTCTTCTTCAGCTGTAGAAATAATACAAATTTTCCATTCTAATGCATCAGCCCACATAGTGGTATCTAGCTCCTTAGGATCAGCTATGACTTCTTCATCCATTAGAATATCGGGGTCCATGTTGGCGATTTCCTACACTTCCTTAGAGGCTAAATTCAAACTATGGTGGTCACTTCAAGCTTTCTTAATTTCTACTATCAAAACTTCTCTTTTAGCATGTATGGAATCAAACAATTTCACTGCCTCCTCGATAAATATGAGACCATCGAAGATGATCCTCTCAACCAATTGGTCCATAGCTTTCCTTAGGGATAAAGAAGTTTTAACTTGTTGAAGAAGATTTGGGTCATGGGTAGGGAGTTTGACAGTGGAGGAGGTTCCATTTGAGGGACTTATCACTTCAGCAATTGAATTGGCAAAAGAGGACAGAGAACTTACATGTGCTAGCAGCCTCAAATTTTCATCTTGCAAGTCTTTCACCCTTTTAGATATGTTATTCACTGAATAGTGGATATGATATAAATCACCTTCGGTAGTTGATGGCCCTAGATCCACTCAGCTTACTCTGAAGTTTGCTTCAGTTATTTCATCCTCATTCTTCTCAACCAGTGGGTCTACAATATCTAAAAATTGGTTTCCCAAGGTGGCATCAATCACTATTCTAGACATTCTCTTCGCACATTTGGGTTTTGGCACCATCTCCAACAAACTAGAAATAATATCAATGCCCTCATCAACTAGAATGGTGCACCTCTTCTTCTTTTGGACTACCTTTTCAACTAGTTCGGGGATGAGACTGGCACATTAGTGGCATTGGTAGTCGCCATTATCGGTGCAAGATGAGGGCTTTGCTTAGGCATCTCTTTTTGTTGAGGGGAATTTGGTGGACTGAGTAAAGAATGCAACAAATTATCTTCTGCAATTTGCGAGAAGATGAAATAATTGGAATCACTTACATGATTTCTTGGCAGGGGCACATGGTCAGCCTTAGATGATAAGACAGCCAATCTACTATTTCTCTTCGTCACTTGAACATCTTGCTCACAGGTGGTTTTCAACCTGCCAATCTCCTCAGGCAGCCCTTCACTATCACCATTCGATTGTGAACCGACTCTTTGCAGAGTCAGGTCCAAACTAGATGACCTTTTGTGCGAGGTGGTAGTTTGGGATTTGACTTGATTCTGAGAGGCTGAGTCCCTTGGTGTTGTTGAACCAACACACTCCTTGGCCTTTGTCTGTAACCACTTTTCTATTTTCCTTAAAACATGAAATGACAACAACATAATATTAGTAACCTCCTTTTTAGACCATTTTATTTGAGGCAAAGGTTCCCTTGACACTATATCATATTCTTCACCCAAAAGATAAAAAAAGTCATCAATTATATCTAGGACCTGAATGTTCAACTTGAAGGCACAGACTTGATCAATAGTCAACCTCATCCATTTCCTTCTTTGAACTTCTCTTTCATCAATATAGTCCTCCCAAAAATCTTCAAGTTGAGGAAGGTGTGAATAGGAACCACCTCCATGCATGTTTTCTTTTACAAAATTTTTGCTGTCAAATGATGCACGAGGAGACAAACTATGAAGGTTGAATTTAGACAACTTATGCACATTCCAAGCACCATCATTGCTTTTGTATGAATAAAAAGACAAAGACACAGGAAAACAATATCCCTTCTTTTTCATCACCAGGTATTTGACATTTACTGCTGCCATTTGGTGGCATACTTCCAGCAACACCAAATAATCAAAGGGGTACCGAGGAAATTTTAATGGGGCATTTTCATAACCCCCAATTCTCAAATATGAGAAGTGATCAATTTGAATATAAACACTCCCAAATTTTGTGACCAAACCAAACACTTCTACAGAAAATCTTTTCTCTATTGAGCCATCAATTCTTTTAGCTAGCATCATAGAAAAAGTGTCATCCACGCATCTGAAATATTTCATACCTTCGCTTCTTTGCAATTGAGGAAAAATTTGATACACATGCATGCTTTCTAAAGAACTCCGTTGAGTCCTCAGACCAGGCCAAGCAAGCTCTCTTTGAGCCAAGATGTACACCAGCTGGGAACACATATGAAAGCCCACACTACGTGTAAAATTCACCAGCTGCTCATGTAGACACTCGCTGATGATTTTTGGCCAATCAATTCGGTGATCTCCATAGATTAATAAAATAAATCTGCACATCTAGAACTCGAAAACATTCGACTTGGGTCTCCCAACTATTCTATTCAGCAGGGTTATTGTTGATAACTGAGAGGGGGGGTGAATCAATTATCTTAATTATTTTGACTTTCAGTCCTTCTTTAACAATTAGTGCAGAATCAAATCATACAAGCAAGCATTACCATGGAAGTAGAAATAACATTAGTACACATGACACAATGATTTTGACATGGAAAACCCGGTTAAGGGAAAAACCACGGGGTGATTAACCCAAGATTGTATTCTCTGTTAGAAGAATAGAATAGTACAAAATGGCACTTGCCAATTAGGGCTCACTGCCCGAGCACACTACTCACAAGAGGCTTACTGCCTACAAGAGACTCACTGTCTACAAGAAAAGAAGGTAAAAAAATACTTGAACTGATGAGAAGCATCCACACATGTTGAAGTTCAGTTCCAGTTAAGCCCAATATACTGATCTGCTGCACTTCATTCTTACTCTCCTTAGGTGCTGCTATCCTGTTACATTTTGGACCTATCTTATTGCCTTCACACTACTCTTCTACTATTCTTCACATAACACCACACACAACACACACATTCATATCTAAATCCATCTGGTATATATATCCGTACCAAAGATTTCATCCACTTTCTAGTCGGTATCCGGAATACTCAATATTTTCCCAAACTCTGATTTGTTGGCTGAATCTTTGCATACCAAGTAATGCAGATCAAAGAGATGCTTATAGAAGTCATCAATCATGTCAGCCAATCATGAATGATACCTTAGGAAACTTAATCACCATCAATATCACATCCAGATTTAGGTCTGATGCTCTGTCAGTTAGGTCTTCCTTTGTCTACTCTACCAATCAGGAACCCAACACTCAAGTGCTCATATCTGTTCACTCTTCTATCACCAGAGGATAAGTCCTTGGAATATATCAGTCAAGGTACTCTTCTTGACTTCCCCAAATCCATACTTTACTGAGATACTTCCTTTGAGAGATCTGGACCTAACTGTCAGACCTTGCTGCCTGCTCTGTTCTTGCTTACCGGACCACAACACTTCTTCCGGTAAAGACACACCATGTCCTGCGGATGTGTGGGATGGACTTTGTTGCCATCAATGACAACACTAATGAAGCCACACAGTGTCTCTTGCCAACAGTTATCATATTTGAGATTTCTTTTAAATGGCTCCTTTTTAGTTTAGCAGGTAGCTGAGACTTACCAGTCTTCTCTTCTTCAAGCCAATGCTTGGCAACACAGGTACTACACAAATCCTTTTTCTCACTATAGTAATTCCAGGCCAAAGATACAAAAACATAAAATTTATCTTCATATTCTTCCAAATTAAGGGTTGAAGAAATAGATTAAAAATCAATTCTTGCCACCACAACACCATTGGGAGTCTTTATTTCCTGAGAGTCTGGGAAATAACCATTGGCACATGCAACCATTAATTCGAGACAATGCATAGCAAGCAAAAAACCACCAACTTTATGCTAGCCACTGTTGATAATTTTGTCCGCCAAGGGAGTTCTTTTCTCAGACCGCATTCTCCTCCAAAAATCATCTAAGTCCATGTGCCCCAAATTCGTATCCCTCACTCAAGAAAGACCATTCTCCACAATGGAAGTCACAGGGGTCCCTTGGAATTTGAACTTCATTTTTATGTGTTCCAAAAACTAGAAAACAAGAGACTTAGAGATACATGCAAAGAGCAGAGGATGAGACAAAACACCAACAGAGAATTCTTTGTGCAGATACATGGGAAATGAAAATATCTAACTCCTCAAAGAAGATATGAAACCTTTATAGAGAGAGGAAAGAGTTACCAACTATGTTGACCTATGAAGATGGAACTGTGCTGAAATTTCGTACGTAGCAGACTAGTTGTTTGTTCTTCTACAACACATTCCCTTGCATATAATATCACCTTAGGCGGCTTAAGAATTAATCTGAGTTACTTCTCATAAATTTTCCCAAGAAAGATATTAAATATTGGTGGCAAATTTTCCATTATAACTCATAAATGCATGCCTTGACTTTCCCTCCAAGAATTGTGCCATTGTGTCCGCACATACATCGAATTGAATGCAAAGTGACAAGTGTCATTCTTCCGTATAGTATGCCAATGTAGCCAACACCACTTGGGAAAGTGTGCTACGTGAAGTTGGCGAGTCAGGCAAAAGATGAACTCTTGAACTAGGAGTCGAAGATTCAAAACTTCAAAGAATCCTTGACCTCTCGACTACAAAGGAAAGACTTCATATGGAGACACAACAAAACACTAAGTCGGCAAGTCGGACGGTTCAAGAACTTATGAACCTGCTGACTTCACTTAAAAAATGCATAATATTTCTGACTCACTAAAGTGACTAAGTGAATTTGGCCCAAAAGGAGAAACTAAGTGAAAAAGGCCAATAATGAATGGGAGGGAAAAACAAAGAATGGGTTAGGATTCCTTTTAAAAAAAAAGGGGGGGCAACAACTAGCTCTAATTGGGGACAAGGACTTAGGAGGATGCAGAGAACCCAGACAAGACATGGCGAACAAGCCTTATTCAAAAGGGCAATAGAGTCACACCAAAAATGAAACAACACAACAAAAATATAATGACAAGGAAAGAAACTATGGTAGAAGGTTGGACTCAGAAACTCTACCAATTGCATAATTTCAGATCTTGCCCATTATAGGCAAGAGGTAGTGGTGTTCCATTAGGGTAAGCCAATAGAAAAGAATTCTCTCCCACAACTTCTCTAATTTTGAAGGGGCCTTTCCACAAAGAATCAAATTCCTTATGTGCACCTTTCGGTTCTCTTCTCCTATCCCTTAAGAGTACATAATCTCCCACAACAAATTTCCTCTGTCTAGCCTTTTTATCAAAAATCCTTTTTACAATTTGTTGATGCTTAGCAATCCTATCCACACTAACTTCTCTTTGCTCTTCTAGATGGTGCAGATACAATATCCTTTTCTCTAGTGCTGATTGAAACTGTTCATCTTCAATTATCTTCTGCAAATTCAATGTAGATAGTTCCAGTGGAATAAGAATTGCACTATCGATGCCATAGACTAGCTAGAAAGGAGACATACCAATTGCCCTTTCATATGTGATACTGTCAGCCCAAAGAGCATCATGCAAATTTTTATGCCATCCCCTTTGGTTTTCTTCTACCAGCTTCTTGACAATAGAGATGAGATTTTTGTTGCTTGATTCTGCTTGTCCATTGCCTTGTGGGTAGTAGTCAAATGAATGAGCAAGGCAAATACCAAAATCATAACAGAAAAGAGTAATCTCTACAAAAGAAAATCTTGAAGCATTATCAGTCACCAACTTCTTGGGCACACCGAACCTGACTAAAATGTTCTCCTTATGAAAGGTACAAACAACCTCAGAAGTAGTATTCTTCACTGGGACTGCCTCTACCCACTTGGTAAAATAATATGTTGCTGTTAAAATGTGAGTGTGTCCAGCATTGGAATTGGGATTAGTCGGTCCAATGAAGTCCAAACCCCACTGTTGAAATAGTTCATCTATAACTACCAGTCTCAAAGGAAAGACAGCTAACTGAGGTCTACCAGTGAACTTTGAACACTTTTCACATTTTTCTACCCAATCATAGGCATCTTTGAATATGCCAGGCCAGTAAAAGCATTGCCTCAATATATTGAAGGCTGTCACTGAGGCAAAAAAATGTCCCCCACACGCTTCATTATGGAAAGTTTCCAGTAACCTCTTTTGTTCCTCCTTATCCACACATCTTAGGAATGTCCCATTTACTCCTCTTTTATGAAGGTTACCTCCCCAGATAACATATTTATGTGCCTTCAGCTTCAGATTTCTCCTTTCCTTGGTAGAGAGATGAGATGGACAATCACCATAAGTTAAGAAATAAGAGACATTTGAGAACCACTCATTATTATTACTGGTAAAGAGAACCAAGGGCAATTCTTCCTTTTCTCCAACCTCATTTTCGGCAATCATTCTACACAATCCCTTACCTCTGACCAGATTAGTGGGCCTGATCTCAATGTTGTACTCCTAAACTTTAGCTATCCAGGTTCCCCTATTGTTACATCCAATTTCTTACTGCGTGAGTATAATTTTCATAGAAGATTCTGGAACATACACAATAGCATGTGAATGCAGTATATAAAATCTGAAACTTTTCAAAGCTTTCACCACTACATATGCATGTTTCTCTAGAGTAGAGTATTTAAGCTCGTATTTCTTTAATGGCACACTCATGAAAGCAATGGGAACTTCAATCCCATGTTTATTTTTCTGTAATAAGATGGCAAACAAAGTATGTTCAGAGGCATAACAATAGATGATAAAATCTTTCTGAAAATTAGGATGCACAAGTATGGGCGCATTGGCAATGGCCTTTTTTATGTCCTCAAATGCTTTCTTCCCTTTAGCACTCCATCTAAAGATAGGATTATTCTTCATCATTTCTGCAATGTGTCTGGTCAGCTAAACGAAATCAGGGACAAACCTCCTTAGAAGGTTTACCTGACCGAAAAAGGACCTTGTATTATTCTTGGTTACAGGCAGGCTTAGCTATTGGATTGCCCCAACTCTCTCTAGATCAATTTTAATCCCATCTTTTGAGACAATATGCCCTAACAGTTTTCCTTCAGTGATTGCAAAGATTGATTTCTTAAGGTTTAGAGAAATACCATTTTTCTTGTAGTGTTGTAAGACCACCTCCAAGTCATGCAAGTGATTAGCCCTTTTCTTAGAGAAAACTGTTAAGTCATCAAGGTATACGACTATGATTTTTTTCTTCAAATCACCAAAATTTAGGTCCATTGCTCTTTGAAATGTGGCCCTAGCATTAATGAGACCAAAAGGCATCCTATTATATGCAAAAAACACCAATAGGGATAGTAAAAGTTGTCTTATGTTGATATTCTCGAGCCACATCAATTTGGTTGTATCTTGAAAATCCATCAAGCATAGACATCATCTCCGAACCAGACACGGTTTGTAAAATATAATCCATTACTAGTAAGGGATAATTATCTTTCAGAGAGGCCTGATTCAAATTCCTAAAATCAACACAAATCCAAATCTCCCCATTCTTCTTCCTAACAGGCATGATATTTGCCACCTAAGTAGAGTGGTGAATGAGGTAGATGATTTTAGCCTTCAACATTTTGTCAATTTCATTGAAAATAGCTTCAACTATTTTTGGATTATAAGTCCTCTGCTTTTGTCTAAAAGGTATGGTGGCAGGCTTCAAGGGAATATGATGCTGCATTTCTCCATTTCTGAACTTATAATCAGCATAACACCATGCAAAAACATCCTTATATCTGATAAGCAGAGAAATTAAACATTCCTTTTCTTCTTTGGAACAACATTTACAATGCACACAATCTTAGGATCAGCTTCAGTGCCAATATTCACCTTATCATAATCGGCTGAAGTTGTAATGGAAACTTTATTCTTCTTCTTGAGGTATTGATCATGTCGATTAAAAAGATCTTCAAGAGAGACAAGCCCCTTAGGAATCTTATTTCCTTTCAATTGCATAGCTCCTGAGATTGAGTCATCAGAGGACACCATTTATCCCTCCAAAACATCATTACTGTCATCACTACTACCTTCAAAGAAAACACTAGAAAATGATTCAGCCTTTTCAAGAAATGAAATAATTTGTTGATCAAAATTAAAAACTTTTTAGTGATTAACATTATCAGGAATACTAGGCTTGTACACTACTTCAACCCTATATGGTTTATTCTTAAAATCTGGATGTGGCAGGAGAAGGGATGCTGAAATAGCTAAGGAATCGGCTCTAGTATTTTGTTCTCTAGGTATTGCCTCTATGGGAAAAGCATCAAAATCTTCAATGCAATCCCACACCCTATTCTATTAAATGCCTCAGTCTACCATTTTTAAGTGTGTACAACTTTCTTACCTACTTAACAATTAACTCAGCATCTCCCTTAACTTTCAGTTGTTTCACATCTCTTTCTCTGGCTAGCTCTAGGCCCGATAATAAATCCTCATATTCAGCCGTATTATTAGTGTTCTCAAACTCCAATTTGAAAGCAAAAGGAAAGGACCAACCATCAAGTGAAATCAGAACAACCCCTACCCCTGACCCCATGGTAGAACAACTCCCATCAAATTCCAGAGTCCATAACTCATCAACCAAGTCAGGACTGATTAAACTCATCTCTTCATTCCCTGTTGATGTACACATGTAGGTACCTAGTCCAGTTTCTACAAACAAGATGTCTGCCCTAGGTTCTCCAGATTTAAGCATGGTAAACTTGACTTTGGGTTCAGGATGGAGGTGAACTTTCTTCCCTTCCATAGGTATTAGGGCATGCAACCAATCCATTTGAATTTCCCCACCCAAGTCTTTACAAAAGCTATGACTCAAGAGCATCCCATAACTGGCAGGTATGTCTACTATGAGAATGGTTAATTTTAATCTTTTCTTCGGAAAGGCAACCAAAATAGTCTGAGCATCTTTAATTTGACCCAGGATGGGTACCAGAGAACCATCCATTGAGAAGCATTTGCCATGGGATGGCGTATAGGATAATTCTAGGGCTTTAGCAACTTGAGCAGGCATAAAATTTTCTGAGGCTCTAGAATCAATAACACAATTACTAAGCTTATAACCAACAATGTACAAGGAGACATAAAAGGGTTGTAGTTTGTTTATTCTAGTTCCTAGCAAGCATTTCAGTATCACTAGACACATGAGCATTACAATTTGAAGGGGAAGATTCTTGTTTGATATATCTGACTAGTCTATCAACCTCAGATGGATTAAGTTTCAAGTATTCATCTTGAGAAATCTCAATCTTTGTATTCTTACATGATTCTACAATATCAAATGAACTTGAGACTAAAGCTTTAGAAGATAAAGTAGATGGTACCTTGGCAGCTGCCACTTTGGGTGTCATGTTCTCTATTTTCTTAGCCTTGTTTTGTCTGGTCAAGATATATTTACGGGCAAAGGTGGTGTTACTGGACTGATCTTGAGTGTTTTGACCTCTTTGTGTTTGCTGGCCCCTAGTAAATACCGCATAGTTGGAGTTATCAACTTCAGTATATACATTTTCCCCACTCCCTTCATCTGATTCATACTCAAAGAAATTCACACCAGTATCACTAGGCATGGGAGGTTCCTCCACTAGAGGCTCTTCACTATGTTCATTTGTGGAAAGAATTCGCATAAACCGCATCATATCAGGGTAGGATTCTCCATCATGGTCAGAGGTGAGTTAGAAATTGTAGACCATATGGTTACTTTTACTTGCTGATGGTCCTTCAATAGCAAACCGTTGGGTAGGACCTAGCAATTGCAACTTTTGATTATAGCCCCCTTGAAGAGGTTGTTGAGGACCTTTGGGCATTTGATGCTTCAGTGTGATAATGTCATTTTCCAACCTCTGGCTAACCAGGTCTATTGAACTAGTTACTACAGGTTTACTAGTTTGTAACTCCCTTTTCCATTTCCCAGCAGTAATCAAATTGTCTTCCACAACAATAGCCAATGATTGGGCATCGGCTATGTTAGGGAATCCTTGCCTTTTAATAGCATAATTGACATTAGGTGGTAATGAATTGATAAAGAAACACAACAGTAATCCATCTCTAGGTCTAACATTTTCAGGGATTCTATTTGCAAGCCTATTGAATTTGGCTACATACTCTCTCATTTGTTCATGAATCTCCTTCATAGAGGAGAGTTGAGCCACTAATGTGTGTTAATTGTCAGTAGTTTTGAATCTATCTTCAAATCACTGCCTCATTGTAGCCTAATCTCTAATAGAGGCATTGGAAAGGTGATAAAACCATTCAGCAGCTATATCAACCAATGACTCAACAAACAACCTGACAGACACATCTTCATGTTGAAACCTAAGGATGGAGCATGCAGCAAAGAAAGCATTAAGGTGCTCTTCGGGAGTAACCTTGCTACCACCCCTAAACTTAGGTAGAATTTTGCCTAATCCCCTAGGTAGATCATGCAGGTTAGCACCAAGGTTGAGTGGTCTGATGGCAGCACCCCATGGAATAGGTGGAGGCTGTGGATGAGCCATATTAAAAGGAGGGAAATTTACTTGTAAAGGTAATACAATATCGTGTAGGGTTAGGATTTGACAAGATGAACTAGCGACACTTGTCGTGGGTGGAGGAGAGGATGGTTTGCTCAAAGATTTGACCTTTCTTGTGGGAGGATAGGGAGCAAAATTTAAAGATTGGAGAAAATCAAAGTCAATATTAGCTATACCCTTTTTCCTATCTCCTAGTGTATATCTTTTCATAGCCCACTTCTATAGATATATTAATAAAACAATTAAGTAGAGTCGCCAAACCACTTACTAGTTATTATGGGGAAGAGCTGGTCTTACAGGATTTTGATTCCTTGGTTTGGCAGCAGGGTTTCTTTGCCTATTGTTAGGGACTGCTTGGATTCGCAAAGGCCTTTCTCTCTATGGCACATGAACAATTACTTCAATGAAAATTATCTCTTGGGCATTAACAAAATGACGTGCATTTTCTGCTATAATCTCACCAAGCTCTTCTTCTTCTTCTAACACTTCATCAACTTGATGATATTGCTGATTGGTTCTTCTAGTTTGCCAAGAAACAAGTCTAAGGCTAGTAATAATGTCTTCTTGGTCTCCTACTAACCAATCAACATTAGGCTGCAAAACTGGTGCACGTCTTTCGTGAAGAACCATAAATTCCAACCAAGCAACTTAGAAAGATGATACAACAAATCGTCTTCCCCGACAGAGTTGCCAAAAATCTGTTGGTTAATAGATTTATCACCTAACTATATATACTTACACCCAGACAAGTGACAAATGTAATCAACAGTTGAGCCCAATATATTGGTATTCTACACAGGCTCTCTACTTATTTAACAAGGCGTAGCTACCTTCGACAAATATTCTGAGGAATATAAACTTGAGGTTGCTTTTAACCAGAAAGTGAGATAAAGGAAGAGCTTTTAACTAGAAAGATATAAAGGCAAATCTACAACTCTAACTCTAACTCTAGAAGTTCATAGACTTCCAACTGAATAACATATACTGAAGGTATAATACATACGCACATGAATTCACCACCTTAAATGAAATATCAACAGATAGATTATTCGAAGTAGTGAACAAGATTTAATAACATCCAACCACCAAAACACATGAATACCATTAACATCTATAGAAACACATCCAACTTAAGAAGAACATGAATTCAAATAATCATAACATAAAGTCCATGATCATCCAAATCTCCACTGTATTAACTGTATTACATATATCATAGTAACAAAATTATCTATCACCCTTTTCAGAAACAAAGTTTTGCAAAAAGATCCATAATTTGACTAGCCATCTAGAATATATAGCTAGGCCAAACTATAACTATCTTGAAAACCATAATGACTTCTTGAAATAGCCGATTAAAAGATTATTCAAACAATAATTATAATAGAGGGCCCTCCAGAGCCAATAGTTTTAGAGCAAGCATGAAATAACTTAAAATCATGAAATTAAAAATCAATTCATAATTTGCAAGTCTCCATCGCCATCATCCACCTCGTCCATCTCTTCATCTTCCCTCGACTGTCAGCCTCCTCCAGTGACACTTTGCACCGTTTGGGGTACCTATGCTCTCAATCTAGCTTTGTACGCCCTATACTTATTGATAATAGGTGTTAACACCATGCGAGGTGGAGATCTAGTCATGATGATACGACGCTTCCTTTTCATGATAACTCGGTCAGAGTTAGTTACTTTATGATATACTTCATCGATGCCACCTCTACAAGTGCTAATGTAGGATGCCAATTTAGAAAGTCTCCCCAATGACTCCCCTGTAATTGCATTGAAATTTACTATCTTCTCCATCACTATCTTTTTCAAATTCTATTTGATCACCTTAACATCCAACAATTTTTTAGAATCAGATCCATTAGCCTCTACCTCTAAAGCAGCAAAATCTATTTTAATCTTCATCATCTCTTTGTAATAAAATACCACTGCCTTTCCCATCTCTTCTTCAGCTACAAAAATAATACAAATATTCCATTCTAATGCATCAGCCCACACAATGGTATCTAGCTCCTTAAGATCAGCTATGACTTCTTTGGCCATTAGAATACTAGGGTCCATGTTGGTGACTTCCTGCACTTCCTTAGAGGCTAAATTCAAACTATGGTGGTCACTTCGAGCTTTCTCAAATTCTACTATCAAAACTTCTCTTTTAGCATGTATGGAATTAAACAATTTCATTGCCTCCTTGATAAATATGAGACCATCAAAGATGATCCTCTCAACCCATTGGTCCATAGCTTTCCTTAGGGATAAAAAAGTTTTAACTTGTTGAAGTAGATTTGGGTCAAGGGTAGGGAGTTTGACAGTGGAGGAGGTTCCATTTGAGGGACTTATCACTTCAACAATTGAATTGGCAAAAGAGGATAGGGAACTTACATGTGCTAGCAGCCTCAAATTTTCATCTTGCAAGTCTTTCACCCTTTTAGAGATGTTGTCCACTGAATAGTGCATATGATATAAATCACCTTCAGTAGTTGATGGCCCTAGATCCACTCAGCTTACTCTGAAGTTTGCTTTAGTTATTTCATGCTCATTCTTCTCGACCAGTGGGTCTACAATCTCTAAAAACTAGTTTCCTGAGGTGGCATTGGTCACTATTCTAGACATTCTCTTCGCATGTTTGGGTTTTGGCACCATCTACAACAAACTAGCAACAATATTGATGCCTTCATCAATTGGAATGGTGTACCTCTTCTTCTTTTGGACTACCTTTTTCAACTAGTTTGGGGATGAGACTGGTGCATTAGTAGCATTGGTAGTCGCCATTATTAGTGTAGGATGAGGGCTTTGCTCAAGCATCTCTTTTTATTGAGGGAAATTTGGTGGACTGAGTAAAGAATGCAACAAATTATCTTGTCTAATTTGCAAGAAGATGAAAGAATCAAAATCACTTACATGATTGCTTGGCAGGGGCACATGGTCAACCTTAGATGATAAGGCAACCAATCTAGTATTTCTCTTTGTCGCTTGAACATCTTACTCACAGGTAGTTTTCAACCTGCCAATCTCTTTAGGTAGCCCTTCACCATCGCCATTCGATTGTGAGCTGACTCTTTGCAAAGTCAGGTCCAAACTAGATGACCTTTTGTGCATAGTGGCGGTCTAGAATCTGACTTGATTCTAAGAGGCTGAGTCCCTTGGTGTTGTTGAACCAACACACTTCTTGGCCTTTGTCTGTAACCACTTTTCTGTTTTCCTTAAAAAATGAAATGACAACAACATAATATCAGTAACCTCCTTTTCAGACCATTTTATTGGAGGCAAAGGTTCCCTTGACACTATATCATATTCTTCACCCAAAAGATCTGAAAAATTATCAATTATATCTAGGACCTGAATGTTTAACTTGAAGGCATGGACTTGATCAACAGTCAACCTCATCCATTTCCTCCTTTGAACTTCTCTTTCATCAATACAATTCTCCCAAAAATCTTCAAGTTGAGGAAGGTGTGAATAGGAACCACCTCCATGCATGTTTTCTTTTACAAAATTTTTGTTGTCAAATGATGCATGGGGAGACAAACTATGAAGGTTGAATCTAGACAATAACTTATCCAAATTCTGAGCACCATCATTGCTTTTGCATGAATAAAAAGACTAAGACATGGGAAAATAATATCCCCTCTTTTTCATCACCTGGTATTTGACATTTACTGCTGCCATTTGGCGACATAGTTCCAGCAACACCAAATAATCAAAGGGGTACCAATGCAATTTTAATGGAGCATTTTCATAACCCCCAATTCTCAAATACAAGAAGCGATCAAACTGAATATAAACACTCCCAAATTTTGTGACCAATGCAAACACTTCTATAGAAAATCTTTTCTCTATTAAGTGATCAATTCTTTTAGCTAGCATCATAGAAAAAGTATCATTCACGCATCTGAAATCTTTCATACATTCACTTCTTTGCAATTAAGGAAAAATTTGATACATAGGTGTGCTTGCTGAAGAACTCCTTTGAGTCCTTAGACCAGGCCAAGTAGCCTCTCTTTGAGCTAAGATGTAGACCAACTGGGAACACATATGAAAGCCTACGCTACGTGTAAAATTCACCAGCTACTCGTGTAGAGACTCGTTGATGATTTTCAGCTAGTCAATTTGGTGATCTCTACATATTAATAAAATAAATCTGCACAACCAGAACTCAAAAACATCCAACTCAGGGCTCCCAACTACTCTGTTTAGCAGGGTTATCATATCTAAGATTTCTTTTCTGAAATGGTTCCTTTTTAGATTAGTAGGTAGCCAAGACTTACCAGTCTTCTCTTCTTCAAGATAATTCTTGGCAACGTAGGTATGCCACCAATCCTTTTTCTCATTGTAGTAATTCCAGGCTGAAGATATAGAAACATCAGAGTTATCTTCATATTCTTCCAAATTTAGGGCCGAAGCAATAGATTTAGAATCAATTCTTGCCACCACAACACCATTGGGAGTCTTCATTTCCTAAGAGTCTAGGAAATAACCATTGGCACATGCAATCATTAATTTGGAACAATGCACAGCAAGCGGAAAACCACCAACTTTATGCAAGCCGCTGCTGATAATTTTCTCTGCCAAGGGAGTTATTTTCTCAGACCGCATTCTCCTCCAAAATCATCTAAATCCACATGCCCCAAATTTGTATCCCTCACTCTAGAAAGACCAAATTTGTATGCCCCAAATTTAAACTTCATTTTTATGTGTTCCAAAAACTAGAAAACAAGAGACTCGGAGATACACGCAGAGAACAGAGGATGAGGTAAAACACCAACAGAGAATTCTTTGTACAGATACATGGGAAATGAAAATCTCTAACTCCTTAAAGAAGATATGAAACCTTTATGGAGAGAGGAAAGAGTTACCGACTATGCTGACCTGTGAAGATCGAACTATGCTAAAATTTTGCATGTAGCAGACTAGCTGTTTGTTCTTCTGCAACACATTCCCTTGTATATAATATCACGTTAGGTGGCTTAAGAATTAATCTAAGTCACTTCTCATAAATTCACCCAAGAAAGATATTAAATATTGGTGGCAAATTTTCTATTATAACTCATAAATGCATGCCTTGACTTTCCCTCTGAGAATTGTGCCACTGTGTCTACACGTATCTTGAATTGAATGCAAAGTGACAAGTTTCATTCTTCTGTATAGTACACCAGCATAGCCAACACCACTTGGGAAAGTGTGCTATGCGAGGTTGGTGAGTCAGGCAAAAGATGAACTCTTGAACTAGGAGTCAAAGATTCAAAACTTCAAAGAATCCCCGACCTCTCGATTACAAAGGAAAGACTTCATATGGAGACACAACAAAACACTAAGTCGGCAAGTCAGACGGTTCAAGAACTTATGAACCCGCTGACTTCACTTAAAAAATGAAACACCTTAGAAGTAGGCATGTCATCTAGGTCTTCCACAAGGACTTCTTCCAAGAGAAAGGTTGATGGCATAGAAGGCACATCGTATTCTTCAGAAGTAGTGTTTGCATTTGAAACATAAGATATTTTTGAGATATTGATGGATATTCTTCTAGGATCCATTTCTTCTTGTTGAGAACGTGCTCTTGTATTCACCATATACTATCATTAAATTGATATCGAGTTTGGATGTGTTTCAAAGATCAAATTTCAGACCCTTAGGCTTAATCTAAACCAAGGAAGTCAAAGATATGCTAGATCTCCAATGATATGAGATATGATCATGATATGATATTTTGATCATGATATGATAATGTTTACTTGTACTAGACTTTTGAGTCCAATCAAATTGATATGCAATGATATTTTAATCACGATATGATAATGTTTACTTGTACTAGACTTTTGAGTCCAAGCAAACTGATATGCAATTATATTTTGATCATGATATGATAATGTTTACTTGTACTAGATTTTTGAGTCCAAGCAAACTGATATGCAACTGGATGGAAAGTTTTAGTGTTCTCTTTGATATGTTCTTGATATAGATAAGTATAGGTTCAAAATGATTTTGATATTTACCAAGATCTTTATACGTTCAACAATTGGATATATGATAACGATAAGAGCAACAATTTGTAACTTTTCAGAATGTTTCCTATGCAGATCCCTGGATTTATATAGAAAATTGCTTTTCTTTTAATCTGATTAAAGTTGATTAGTTAATTTTTGTTTTGGTAAACGTTGATTAGTTTTTAAGATATTTTTGGCAAAATTACTATCACAAATTGATAAAAAATAACAAACAAAAACCCACCACAGAACAAAGAGTTTAAATGAGTTTTGAAAAGGTTTTGATTGAGACTAATTTAGTTTTTGACAAAGAACTTGGTTTGTACTTCTATTCTTGTAATGAAATATAAATGCTAAAAGCAAAAAATCAAAAGAAGACACTTTAAAACACTTCTTATAGTTCCAATTTTGATATTTATCTTACAAACACAACATACACAACAACAATCCTAGAGATAATAGGGTAGATAAGCTAGATGGATTAACTAGGATATAACAAGCTCACTAATGGAAGCATCCTCTATATACCTCAAGGGTACTTGAGGCTCAAATCCATAGATGGATAAGAATATCCCCACAATAACCGAGAGGAGAGGGTAACCCTCCATCCTCTATCACTTCCCCAAGGTATAAAGTTCTTGCAGGCTTAGTTATAGTGACAATATACTAGATCCAAGAGAGGTGTCTTTAGATTCACCTCTCGCTATTTATACTCTATCGGAACACTGGAGTTAAGGTCATCCCTAGAGTGATCACTTCTCTAGGTAGGCCTTCCTAAGAGGTTACAAAGAGTAAAACAAACAATGTTTTTGATCCTCAAAATTGTGTAGTCATGCAAGAGGAGATTAAACATGTGTTTATTTACCAAAACAAGTCATTCTTTTAACCTTTAAGAAAAGTGTGATATCAATAAAAATGCAAAGTTGTGAATGTAAGAAAGTGTTTTTTATCCTCCGAATCATGTAGACGCACAAGAGGAGAGAATACACACCAATCTTCAATGGTTCATGAACTTTACCAAACAAGTCAAACACTAGTTATTTTTAAAGACCCAAAATCAAATGTGAAAGAATGTGAAGAGGAAGGTGTAAGAGGATGTTTTTAATCCTCAAGATCATGCTAAGAATGCAAGAGGAGAGCATACACACCACTCGTGGATAGCAAACAACTTCTTCACCAAACACTTGTTCTTTAAAACCCCAAAATTAAATGTGATGCAAGCAACCTATTAAACTAAAGATATACAGGTTGGAATGAGTGCACCTTATGTTTTTACTCCTTAGCTTCTAGCAAGTAGATCCCTTTTTGATGCAGATCTATTTAGGCAAGTGTTTTCCCTACACATAGACAAAGACAAAAAAAAAAACACAACACAAAATCCTAGCAACAATAATAAAGCTAAAATGTTGTTAGAGGATTAAAATAAGATCTAGAAAGTTATAGAAATTGACAAATAAAAAGGAGGATTAAATAGAAAACTAAATTAATGACAGAAACTTTTAATAGTCAAATGCACCGAACTAGCTAAGAGACCAGCAATCAAAGATTTTAGAGTGGTGGCTTCTGTGGAGGGCTAGATTGGGCCTGAGGATGATTGCTTGTTATAAGCAGGTGCAAATGCTTCTCTTCCTTGGTTTGTGCGCTTCTGAATTTCTTCAAAAATATCCTTAGCACTCCTATTTCTGGACACAATGAAGCCAGAGCCAATATTTCACCATAATCTAAAGCCTGGCAACATCTTGCTAGATTAAAACTTTGTGAGAAAAATTGGTGATGTAGGCCTGGCAAGGATTGTTCCTCCCATAGTATCTTCTACTGTCACTGAGTACAAGAAAACAATTCTTGTTGGCACCTTCTTTTACATCAATCTAGAGTACAAAAAAACATGAATATTGCATCCCAAATCAGATGTGTATGCCCTAGGGATTATTCTCCTTTAGTTGCTGATAGCCAAGCCAACAATGGCTCTCACAAATAGGGTTGAAACTACCAAAGACATTGAGGCTGATTAGTTAAAACCACCCAAATGGGTTAATGAAGTTGTAGGCCGAGAGGATGAACTCCAAAAATAGGGTTGCACTATTTGAGCAGAGAGAGGATGACCAAGAGCTATCAAGGCCAATAGCAGAGAGAAAATCAAAGGTGATCGGTCAACCTACAACAAAGTCGACAACCTCCAGATTTGACTTGAAACTGGAGGAGAAAACTGTGATCTGAACAATGTTGTGAAGGACCAAAAGGCCACAATGAAGTTGTAGGTGCATGGAAGTTGGCCTCACATTGAGAAGTCTCCAAATATGAAGTCAACTTATCAACATATATATAGATCAACCTCCTCTACAAAAAAAGAAGACTGCAAAAATAATAACAACAATTAACAACAACTATTTAATAACAATAGATCGGGATTAGAACTATAACAACAATAAGAAGTTAATAGAGTATCTTTTGGCAATGATCATCTGTCTCAAGAATTAATGCTTGTTTCAAATGAAGAAGTTGGAGTTCAAGAAGATAAAAGATATGCATGCAATGTAGAGGCAAATTGTTGTGGCATGCAAGATCCCAGAGGCTACTACAAAAGGTATACTTGGCACTATTTAAAGCAGTAAAAGATTTGAGGATTGCAGAGACAATAGAAATAAATAAGGAAGGATTGTTAGACTGAAACAAGGAGGCAATGCAGATAGCATTCTTCAGGTTCGAGTAGATCAGATACAAGCAAATGTAGAAGAGATACGGAAGGCACTGAATGAGCGTTGCACAACTGAAACAACAACCAGAGTCCTTCAATTAGCAGTGGTGGGCACTTTTCTCATCCACTTAGAGAAAATTAGAAAAACCATGAACAATGAAACATTTGCAAGCTCCAAAAAGAAATTAGAATAGGGGCATGGGTCCCACGGTGGGCACCAAAATGTGTGCACTAGAAATGTAGTTTAACAACAAATGATTCAAAACAACAGAATACAATGAAATAGCTACAAATCTAAGCTACACAATAGAGCAAGAGATAAAAAATTGTGAATGTAAATACAACTATCTACAACCAATACAAAATAGCTCTATTGTTTATAAAATCGTGATCCTTATGATCCAAATGATCTCATATTCACATAACTGCGCTTCAATGATTGAGTGCTTGATAATTCAAGAATCAAAATGATAACATAAGGCTAAGATAATGAAAAGTTGTTCGAAAATCAAAATGACAGCATAAGGAGCAGGTATGATGAGAAGTGATTTGAAATAGCTTAGAGGAGGTGTGTGCTTATATATTTTTCCTTGACAAGAATGGAGGGTTGAGATCGAAATAATTTGAATTATGATCAATGATTGAGAATGAATGAGACAACAAGCCATGAGTTAATCAAGGAGTTAGATCCAAAAATCAATGGATTTGAAGGAGTTAACTTCCAAAAATCAAGGATTTGCAAGGAGTTAACTTCCAAAAATCAAAGATTTGACACATGTTAGCTCCCAAAAATCAAGAAATTGACATGTTAACTCAAAGTCAATTTGAAAGGTTGAGATTAAGTTGTAGGATTTTTTGATCAAAGGTGGAAATTGTATGAGACAAAAAGCCATGGATTTAGGAATTTAAATAATAATAATAATTATTTAGCATCCAAAAATTTTGGAGGAATAAATAAGATTTTATTCTTTATTTTAAGAGCAAGTGTGGAGGAAATTAAATAAACTTGATTTATTTATTTAATTTAAGAAGGTTTTAGTTAGTTAAATAATTTTTAAATTATTTAATCATGAGAAGGGAATAGTGAGAATAATTAAATATAATTTATTTAATTATTAGAAAAGAGGGATAAATAATTTAATTTAATTTAATTATTCTTTTGGAAGAATAGTTAGACTAATTAAATAATTAATATTATTTAATTATTTTTGGTAGAAGGAGAAATAATTAAATTTAGAGTAATAATTAGCTTAATTAAATAATTGACATTATTTAATTATTTTTAGAAAAGGGGAAATAATTAGATTTAATTAAATAATTAATATTCTTTAATTAATAAGGGAAATTAGAAGAAACTATGCAAGTGCAGATCTATGTTAATTTTGGGTGTCTACAATGGGTACCCAACAAATATGCAAGGCTTGCTCTGTGGGTCCATAGCCTTGCATTTCTCTGCTAGAATGTGGGCCCATGCAAGAGAACCAAACACTTGAAAGTGCTTTACTGTGGGTTTTTGACCGATCCAAACTTGAAAAAGAGTGACCCCTTCACAACTTAGTGAGGAACTCGGTTCTAGATGTAACACAAATAGTTGATGGCCTCTACCCAATACTAAAGTTCCATATGCCTAGAGTGCATCATATAGTTGGCCATCTCTTTCAAGAACAATTTCTTCCATTTTGTGACACCATTTTGCTATGGATTATAGGGAATTGTGTGCTAAAGATCAATGCCCTCTGAAGCATTCTAGAACTACTCGAACCTTTGGTTAAGATATTCCCCAATTATATGTACATAGAATTTTGAGGACCTTCTTAGACTATTTCTCTCTAAAAGCTTTGAAGTCTTGAAAGGACTCAAAGATTTCAAACTTTTTCTTGAGAAAATAAACCCATGTGTATTTGGAAAGATCATCAATAAAGTCATAACATATCTAGCCCTATTGAAAGAAGGATGTGGAAATGGTCCTACCAATTCACTATGTACCAACTCCAAAAGCTATGTGGCCCTCCATGGTTTGCCTGTATCAAATTTCTCTTTAGGATTCTTACCAAGAATGCACCCTTGGCAAACTCCATTAGAAAATAAAATAGAAGGCAATCCTGAAACCATGTCCTATTGACTAAGCTGCTACAAGTAATGGTAGTTTAAGTGGCCAAACTATTGATGCCACAAACAACTTACCTCATCTGAGTGAGTGAGGCAAGCAAGTGAAGGAGAGTCAAGAACAAAGTGAGAAAAGTGATACAGTCTAGATTGATGATCAACCTTCCCCACATCAATTGTAGATTCACTATGCATCTCACTGATTACCACTATGTCTGGAGAAACTCAACCCACTTACCAGAGCTAGTGTGAGTGATTTGATAGATAGATAGGAGATTAGTTGACAAAGATGGAACACAAATAACATCAGGAAATGTTCCTTTTCCCACGTTAATAGACCCTCTCCCATCCACCTCAATAGGAGTGTCATCACCCATTAGTATAGATAGCATAGAACATGGATCGAAAGAGGCAAAACCATCTTGTGATGAAGCCATGTGTTGTGAAGCACCCAAGTTAATGATCTAGGTATTGGGCTGTAAAGCAACAACAACTAGGGCCTTGCCTTTTCCTTTCTAGTGCAGGAGCACCCTCAGAGCTAGAACGCACCTTGGTCAAACTTGGTCAAGGTTATATTTTTGTTTCCTTTTGTGGAATTTCATGTAATAAGGCCATTGTGAGGCCATTATTATCCATTTTGGTCTTTTGGATCCATTGGTGTACTCATTGGGGTAAGCGACTTGTCAAATGTCCTAGAAATTGATAGTTTGAAGGTATTATTGTAAACAACTCTTCAAAAGATGGTTAAAATGGTAGTTAGAGTTAGTCGTATGTGAAAAACTGATTGTATAGGCATAAATAATCCTCCATTGTGTGGACACAGGGTTGCTTGAAGAAGTTTGGAAGTTGAAACAATAAAATATCACTGTTTTCTGCATTTTTGAACATTTGTCTTGCTGTTATCATGCTTGGTATGGTACTGTACGGACTGGTAACAATATAAAATTGATTGGACATGAAAGTACTATGAATATGCTTCTTTTTAGTCTTTATTGCATCTGATTTCATTGAATAATAAGAAAGTTAGGGCCAATTCTTTCAAAACTGTCAAAAACTGGTAGGTAAACAGTGAGTAAGAAAAATGTATAACTTTGCCTTTCACCAGTAGAAACTCATGATACTTGGTGAAATGGCATATGTTTACATGTATTTTAGGATTTTTGAGGTTGTAGATACATGCATGAAAGTTGGCATGTGTGAAGTTGCATGAAGGTATGATATTTTCATGTATCAGGCTATCAGAGTGAACAAAAAGAGGGATTTAATTGTTTTGATGTTGGTTTTGGAGGTCCCTTCATGGTTGGAAGTGTTTGGGAATGGTGTCAAGAGTCCTAAAATAATATATCAAGTCAGGGTTTGATCAGATGTTAAGGGTTTGTGTCCATTTTGCAGACTGTCCTGTCTTGGTAGAGTTGGACAATTTAGACAAGACTATGTATAGTCCAAGTTATGGTCTCCTACCTTGAACAAGTACCAAAAAAAACCTTGAAAGTGTATTGGATGGAAGGTCAATAGTGTATTTAACCTTGTTTTGGAGATCATAACCTCCATTTTTGTCCTGGTGTCATAGTGAATAAGAGTGTATCACTCTAGGAGGCCTAATTAGGCCTAATTGCATAAGGGATAGTCAAAATTTGGGCTAGACTGTACAAAACAACCCCACTCCATTTCTTGGTATGTGTTGTAAAGTCCAAAAGGGTATCCTAAATAGTCCACACTTTTTGAATATCAAGTCTACAACAAGAGTTATGTCCAAAAATGCCTTTTGGAAAGGCTACAAGGGAAAGGGGTCAGTTGTGAAGGAATGCCCTATGGATAGTGGTCTAGGGTTTTGATGGGTGATAGTTTGGTTGTGTCTAGTTAATCCTTACCCCTACTCTACATCAAATTGGTTTTAGAGCATAGGTTGGTGAGAAGAGAGAAAAGTTGAAGTGATATTATGGTCAAGATGCCTCCAAAAACAAATATAATTGCTAGAGAAGTGAGTGAGTTGAAGGAGAAACATGCAAGGGAGATGAGGGAGTTGAGAGAAACCTTTGAATCTAGACTTTCTACACTAGAAAGAAATCAGAAAAGGGGAGTGATCATAGGAGATCTAAGGGATCAAGAAGAAGAAGAAGAAGAGTTGGTGGAAGAGAATCCACAAGAAGGGTCCTAAGAAGAGTTGGATTTTGAAGATTTGAAATTTGCAAAGTTACTAAAGGTAGTTAAAGGAGATGGTTCCAAAATAAAGATGGAACTACCAGTTAATGGAGGAAGTTTGAATAGTGAAGAGCTTCTTGATTGGATAAGTGAACTAGACAAATATTTTGAACTTGAAAATGTGCCTGAAGAACAAGTGAAGTTGGCAAGAACAAAGTTGAAGGGTCAGGCATCCATTTGGTGGGACTATGTGCAAGATGAGAGAAGGAAGTGGGGTAAATCCAAAATCACCTCTTGGAACAGAATGGTTGCAAAGTTGAAAGGTAAATTTCTACCTAGTGATTACACCACTCAATTACATAGGCAATTACAAAATTTGAGACAAAAAGATATGGATGTAAAGGCATATATAGAGGAGTTCTTCAAACTGACTATTAGAACAAGCCATATGGAGGATGAAGTTGATAAGGTTTCAAGATACCTTAATGGGCTAAAGTATAGCCAACAAGATAAACTTAGCCTCACAAGCCCAAGGATAGTAGAAGAATATTATCAACTAGCCTTGAAAGTTGAAGCAAAGTTGCAACAAAAGCAATAAAAGAAAGGTAGAGGTAGGGGAAGGACAAACTTTGGAGGAAGAGGATCATTTGCTGATTTAGGACAGCCACATGGGAGGCAAGGAGAGACAAGTAAATCAGAAGAACAAGTCTCAGATTCAAGAGGCAGAAGATTAGATTTTAGGGGCAGATTTGGAGATCAAAGAGGAGGATCAAGTGGATTCATCAGGAAATGCTATAAGTGTAATAAATTTGCAGGCCATCAAGCATGGCAATGTACTAAGAATTAGTCTACTACTTCATTTGGAGGAGAAAGAAGAAATCAGATTACACAAGTAGAAGATAGTGAAAGTGTGAACTCTCCATCACATAATGTTGATCCAGAAGTTGGTGAAACTCTCATGCTGAGGAGGACCTTAGTCAAAGTACCAGTGGAGAAGCAACCACCACAAAGAAAGTCACTTTTCAGAACTACATGTAAGTGCCTTGGTAACTATTGCAAAGTTGTTATTGATTCTGGTAGTACTAATAACTTGTTTTCTATTGAAATGGTAGATAAGTTAAAATTGTAAAGACTACCTCATCCCACTCCCTATAAGGTATCATGGTTAAACAAAGGACAACAAGTGTTAGTTAATGAGCAATGTTGAGTAGAATTCCACATAGGGGGATATAAGGACAAAGTATTGTGTGACATTATTCCCATGGATGTTTGCCATATACTGCTAGGTAGACCATGACAATATGATAGGAAGGTAGTCCATGATGGTAGGAAATACACCTATGCCATAGAGAAAGATGGGGTCTCTTACACTCTCACACCTTTGAAAGAAGAAGGTCAAGAACCACAGGTGGGATCTAGTATGATGTTGGTAGGAGGGAAAGAGTTCATTACACCCATGAAGGAGGAGATAATGGATTTTGTAGTTATAATCAGACCTAGATTTGTTGTGACAACAGTTAGGATGGATGAGTTGCCTTTAAAAATCCAAAATTTTCTCAAGGAACATGTTGATATGGTGGTAGATGACATCCCAAAGAGGGGTCTTAGTCCTCATAAAGAGCATAAAGAGTTTCTAGAATGGGAAGGCAAACCTTTCAATTTAGTTGAAGATGCTAAACATTGGCAGTGGGACTATGGATAGTTTGGTTAATGTAATCAAATACAAGATGGTGTTGAGAGGCTCAGTCCCAAACTAGAGGTTCAATTTTCTATGTTGTAGACTGATATGAACAGAGAAACAAAGAAGGCCAAACATTGTGCAAATCCAATGGAGATGTTAGAAGTTAAACATGCTTTACTCCTTTTGGAGGAGGACAAAAAGAACATTGATCAAGATTGTATACTTACTACTATAGTGGCTAGGAGTGTAGAGAGGAGACAAAATTCTTCCATTGAGATTTCATTTTCATCATTCATGAATACAGTCTCAGTTATTGAACTCCAATTAGTTGGCAAAGGAGTAGCTGCAACAATATTGCAAGGGATAGTTAGTGGTGCAACTCATGCAAAAGGATCAAGGAAGCATAAAATTTTGGATAGGGCTTCTCAGTTGAATGACAAGTGGCAGAGGAATGAGAGACCTAAGGTCAAAATGAAGCAAGCCATTGAAGGAGAGCAAGGTCATGATGCTAGTTTTTAAGCATTTGTAGATGTTGAGTGGGTCCAAGAGTATTTAATCAAATGGAAGGGTCTCCCTAATGATGTTGCTACTTGGATGTTTGAGGATGCTCTTATCAGGCATGAGTTTACCGTTACAGATCTTAACTCAAGGGGGACTTGAGTTCTTTTCTCCTCTGGGGAGTATGGTGTAGGAGCACCCTCAGAGCTAGAACACACCTTGGTCAAACATGGTCAAGGATAGAGTTTTGTTTTCTTTTGTGGCATTTCATGTAATAAGGCCATTGTGAGGCCATTATTGTCCATTTTGGTCTTTTGGATCCATTGGTGTAGTCATTGGGGTAAGCAACTTGTCAAATGTCCTAGAAATTGATAGTTTGAAGGCATTATTGTAAACAACTCTTCAAAAGATGGTTAAAATGGTAGTTGGAGTTAGTTGTATGAGAAAAAATGATTGTATAGGCATAAATAAGCCTCCATTGTATGGACACATGGTTGCTTGAAGAAGTTTGGAAGTTGAAACAATAAAATATCACTATTTTCTGCATTTTTAAATGTTTTTCCTGTTGTTCTCATGCTTGGTACAATACTGTACAGATTGGTAACAGTCTAAAATTGATTGGACATGAAAGTAATATGAATCTACTTCTTTTTAGTCTTTATTGCATCTGATTTCATTGAATAATAAGCAAGTTAGGGCCAATTCTTTCAAAATTGTCAAAAACTGGTAAAACCCTAGTTGAGGGTAAATAGTGAGCAAGAAAAATGTATAACTTTGCCTTTCACTGGTAGAAACTCATGATACTTGGTGAAATGGCATATGTTCACATGTATTTTAGGATTTTTGAGGTTGTAGGTACATGCATGAAAGTTGGCATGTGTGAAGTTGCATGAAGGTCTGATATTTTCATGTATTAGGTTGTTAGAGTGAACAAAAAGAGGGATTTAAGTGTTTTGATGTTGGTTTTAGACCCCTTCATGGTTGGAAGTGTTTGGGAATTGTGTCAAGATTCCTAAAATAGTATATCAAGTTAGGGTTTGATCAGATGTTAATGATTTGTGTCTATTTTGCAGACTATCCTATCTTGCCAGAGTTGGACAATGTAGACAAGACTGTGTATAGTCCAAGTTAAGGTCTCCTACCTTGAACAAGTACAAAAAAAAACCTTGAAAGTGTATTGGATGGAAGGTCAATAGTG
Source organism: Cunninghamia lanceolata (assembly GCA_027924645.1). Taxonomy (NCBI): domain Eukaryota; kingdom Viridiplantae; phylum Streptophyta; class Pinopsida; order Cupressales; family Cupressaceae; genus Cunninghamia; species Cunninghamia lanceolata. The sequence goes on along the minus strand of BSBN01001580.1, from coordinate 1,802,287 downwards.
TATTTAAACTTTTTTTGAAGATCATAACCTCCATTTTTGTCTTGGTGTCATAGTGAATAAGAGTGAATCGCTCTAGGAGGCCTAATTGCATAAGGGACAATCAAAATTTGGACCAGACTATACAAAACAACCCCACCCCATATCTTGGTATGTGTTGTAAATTCCAAAAGGGTATCCTAAATAGTCTACACTTTTTGAATATCAAGTCTACAACAAGTGGTATGTCCAAAAATGCCTTTTGGAAAGGCTACAAGGGAAAGGGGTCAGTTGTGAAGGAATGCCCTATGGATAGTGGTCTAGGGTTTTGATGGGTGATAGTTTGGTTGTGTCTAGTTAATCCTTACCCCTTCTTTTCATCACTTTCCTCTTACTTTTGTCCATGTCCTTTAAATATTCATGACATGAACTATGTTTGACATAATCAAGTACCTTGATATTGTTCTTTTCAAGAAGATGTGTAAGATGATCTATTTGTTTCTTTAAACACTTGTGTTCATCATGACCAAGATTCTTACAATAAGAACTTTTCCTTCTCCTTCTTAGGCTTGTCACTTTTGGAAGAAGAGGCCTCATTAGCTTCTTTAGAGGCATCCTATTTCTGATCATGCATCTTTTCTCCTTGGTTTTCTTGTTTCTTATTTTACTTACTAGAGATTTTTCCATCTTGTGTTCCTTGATTTGAAGCTAAGGCATGAGATTTAGAGTGTTTGATTGTGCCCATTTGAACTAATTTATCTTGCTCCTTTGTGAGCTCATTTGCAAAATCATTAATAGAAGGCATTTTATATGTGGTTCCTAAGGCACTTTTAGTAGCATAAAATGTAGAAACAAAAATTGAATAGTTAGGACCAATTTTGGAAAGAATGTTCAAGATCAATTGATTGTCATTCTTTTCAATCCCACACTACTTCAACTCTAATCTAATGACTTTTAACTTTGTGAAGAAATATTGAATTGTATCAAAATTAGATGGATTTAACCCTATGAGCTCATTCTCTAATTGGTGACCCCTTAATTTATCTTGTTTACCAAAGAGCCCTTCCAATATTGTATAGACTTCATTTGGAGTTGTAGAAGATTCAACATAAAAAAGAAGATCAGGAGATACAGACATTCACAGAGTACCATATGCTTTATCACATTTGTTAAACCATTTTGTTTTTTTTTGCAATTAATGTTAGTTCAATTTCAAGACCTAGAGTTACTCGATGCAACTCTTGCTTCTTAATATAGCTAGTAATTTTGGACTTCCACTCATAGTAGTTATAGTGTGTGAGTATTGATATTGTTACTTGATCCATTTTATTGTAGAAAAATAGGTTGTTGTTGTTATGTGGAAAAAAGAATGCAGAATACTCAAAGAGAGCACATAGGACAACCCCCCTTTTCACTCAATCAAAGAATCCCCCCAAGAAAATATGATTTGACACTTTATATTTAGTTTGATTACAATTTCTACCAGCAAGAAATGCCAAGTGGACTTGATCCCAATGATTTTACAAATTTTCAACAAATGAGTTATGTTGTAAGTATAATATTGGATTAAAAACATGTGAAACAAATAGCACCATTATGAAGTACTTGAAAAATAATGCACTTTCAAAAAAATAATCGCCTCGATCTGAGGTCGTATGTGAAAGTTACGAGTCTTCAAAGTTCCCAAAATGAGAACTATGTAGTGTCACCCGTGAGAATCTACAATTTCTAGGAAATCTGTGCACTGAAATTAAAAAATGTCTATACCACTATGAACCTCTCAAAAAATTATCCCAAATAAAAAATTTTCTCAAAAAATGAAGTTAATATGACCCAGAGCAGAGCCTCAGAAGTTTAGATGCCAAAACAAAAATGCCAATGGAGTGGGGTTTGAGTTTGCAAAAGTTTTCCTCCACCATATTTGGTGGAGCTACCAATAAATATAGGGGTTCACCGAAGATAGTTGTGACTAGTCAGATTTGACCTCTACCAAATTTAGCAGACCTCCAGACAAATGTAGTTACAACTAGATTTAGACGGATGCCAAAAAGGTGGAGGCACCAAAGGAGGGTACAAGAGCCAATGTGGGCATAGTTTTCAAGGTAGGGGGCCAAACTGTTTAAACAAGGCCTAAAGGTCAAATCAAATTTTAGACAGACCCTAAAAAGGTCAAATCAATGTAAAGGGCTATGGGCCAAGGTTGCACCCAAACCCAAATGTGTCTATGCCTAAGTATAGGTGTAGGGCTCTAGGACACCACTTGCCTTAGGGGCTAAGCACCATGTTTAGGGCTGAAGCCGATACAAATATT